>JAAGWO010000985.1:0-59586 GCA_013266205.1 Fusarium decemcellulare | reverse complement strand
AGATTTTCCAAGTTACTGGTAAGCACAGACGGGAGAAAACGGAAGGAATCTACATCATGGCACTAGATACTAAAAAGGAAGAAAAGACCACTCATCATGTCCATAGTTATGCACTTCGACTCGTTAAAAGTTTTACCCCTTTCCATCATCAGTCCTTTCTCTCAACATCAACTTTTTTAAGTTCACTCACTTGATGCCCCCGACACACATGGAATCTTGAACTACAAGATCAACACCAATAACCAAACCCCCTGGATATCATATGGCGGAGAATATCGAGTCTAGGAGGTCCAGTGCGATTCCCAAGTCTTAGCAGACGAGAACCGGGTCCCCTTTGCAATGCGCGGTATAGTTGAATTACTTAGCTGTAATGTTGAAACGGCCATGTAAAAAGGGGAGACAGATCCGGTTGAGCTTGCAAGTAAATACTACCACAAATTCGTCAATATCTACCCCTTTGCTAATGGTAACGTTCAAATATGCCGTCTATAAGACTCGACAGGAATTCAACTGGATGGGATTATAACATGTATCAAGAAAGTTTTGGATGCCTGGCTTGGACTCGCGCAAGTCAACGTACCAATATCTCCGATGCACGTAGACAAGGCAAGATATTTGACGCTATCCTCGTTCATGGACATATCAGAAGAAACCACTACATGAGAGCCCGATCAAGGAGAATAGCAGGAGATGATGAGGTTTCATGAATCACTGTCTCGGAAGGTCTAACCAAGATGCCTGATGAACATGCCGAGGACTCACTTAGTCTCTTCCATCCTTTCTACGGTTCTCTTCCCATCCACCTTCCTCCCTCGTCTCTCATCCATTCTCTCTTGTCTTCTCTCCTCTCCATCGCCTTGAGCTCTCTTCCTTCACGCGTTCGCATCGTACCGCAGTTTACTGTTAGCATCGTAACCATCTATCCCACTCGGTAAGGTCTCCATGTGCTCTTCATCCAGGCCTGGAGTTAATCATCGACATCACTCCCTTCCCTCCCCTTCTCGTATGTCTATTCATACATACTGATCAGCCACAAGCAGTTCCTCAAAGTTACATCCAGGATACACCGTATCACAAAGCGAACCTCTGCACAATGACCACTCCAGTCGACCCTCCCGCTGGTTGGCCCTCGTGCCAAGGCACCACCGAACAAGAGATCGTGTGGTTCAACCGCTTCATCAAGCGCTGGAACAATTGGGCCAAAGACGAGTTTCCTCAGGATGAAGAGGTCTGGAAAGATCTAGTGCATCGACTCAAAAAGACCGATTCCTGTAGCGCCATCTACAGACACAGCATCGGGAGGACTTCGGTCGAGGAAATGACATGGGGGCACGTCGTCGCCGCCATCATCCTCTGGAAAGAGAAGAATCTGCGCTGTGCCTTTTGGAAGAAGGCCCAGATCAAGTTCCCCCAGTCCAACGTCACAAAGACTCGCTACAACCAAGACGGGCCTGTCGTGCGAGACCTGATTATTCCCGGTCTGCTGACTGGATCTCAGGGGCACAACGCGGTTCCTTCTCCCATCCCTCCTGTATCTGACGGACCTCAAAATGCCAAAGAACCTATCAAACTCGAGATCCGGGATTCGCCTACGCCCCCTACTAATGCGACCGCTCCTGAAGCTACGGCTCAGGGCAGCTCTACTCACACAGCTTCCAACATAAACGCCTCAACCGCCCCAGATAACCCTCCATCTCGAGGTGAGGAGATTTCCGGGCCTTTTGCCGTCACATCGGGTCAGTCGACCAACGCGGGCCTTGGCCTCATCCAGTCAATTGAAGAATCCCCCTTGATCAACACCGGTCCGCAGCGCAATCTCAAGCGCAAGTTTGGTGATGACCTGGTCTCTAGCGGACCCGGAAACCAACTCATGCCGTTTCCCGGCCTTGCAACACCCTCCAGCATCGGGCAGTCAGCCGGAACTCCCAACAAGCGTTCGAGTGCCAGCGCCAACACCACAACCAACACCAACCAGCTCTTTCGTACCGGCTCTAATGAAAGTGTCTTTGCTAGGTTGATGAAGATCGGGCCTAACAAAGGAACGCTTGTTGGAACACAGCCGGGAACAGCGACCGGCACGGGCGTTAAGCCTATCAAGTTCCACGCACCTCCCGATATTACCAAGTTGAAGCAGGAGATTGCAATGCTAGTTCAGAAGAACTTCAACATGGAGATGGAAATTTCGAGGCTTCAAGCTAGAGATGCGACGGTTGAAGCTCTTCAGACGAAGAACGATGAGCTTGAGCAGAAGAACGCCCGGCTCGACAGGGATGTGACCAGCCTTCGATTGTTGCACGAGGATGTCCGATCCAGCAACGGCAGCCTCGGACATCAGGTTCAAGGCCTCACTACGCTCTTGAGCCGTGTGCTGGTGCACGTGCAGGCCGTCAACTCGGAGCAGGTTAACGACGTGCTGGGGCAGTTCGGCCTTAGGATGCCTTAGGGCTAACCACACTAATGGCATTGCTTTTTACCTAAGAGAGTAGGAAGCATATTCTAGGGTTAGGATATAATATAGGTAACTCTTAGGTTAACCTCATTGCTGGCTTTGGGGCAGCATATTCTCATGCTTAGTTCAGTATTTGCCAATAGGTAAAAAGTCAATAAAAGCAGTTTTCGCTACATGTGCCGTTAAACCATGAACTACCTTATTCTGTATCTAAAAATCCAAAAAGTCCAGATATCCTTGGTTCCTGTGATCCAGGGGAAACCTCAAATCCCTCCCCCCGAGCGGCTCGGGGTGTCCCGGCCGCACGCCCAGCATCCCCCTCCCAAAGGGCACCTGCGTGGTCTGCCCAATGCGAAATACGATTCCCTTCGCCGCAAACGCATCTTCAAGCTCCTTGACCTGTTCCTCAGGAGGCGCCTCGTAAGGGTCCACGGCGACGATACTCAGGTTTTGGAAGCGGTACAGCTTCTCCACCATGCCCAGCAGGTCGCGGTGCAGCTCTGGCCATGCCAACACCATGCCTATGTGGAGGATGCGTAATGACGCAGGCAGGCTTGCCATAAAGATCTCAGGTCCAATGTCCTTCATGGCTTCGAACCGCTGTGTTCGCTCCTCGTCGTCAAAAACGGGCCCATAAAGGAGCAACTGCTCAACCTCAAGGATCTCGAGGCGCGGAAAGTCGACAAAGCTAAAGTCGGCGCGCAGAGAGCTGTCCCAGCGCAGGAACATGGACACCTGCTCTATCACATCTTGTGCGCCGCCAGATGTGTGCTCCCACGTTGTGCTAGTGTAGCATAACCGTCGTAATGACTGGCGCACGGGGCTAAGATGGTCGTGCTGGAGCACGGTATATTTGTCCATGTCGCAAAAGTACTCGAGATCCTCGAGGACTGGACTGCGGCGCAGGATCTTGCCAAGATTGTCGGGGTCGAGCCCGTGTAATGACAACCGACGGAGACTTGAGAGGGCGGTATCCCAAGGTTCTGTACGGAAGCGCTCGCGAAGAGGAATATCGGTTCCGCAGTCGGCGTCGCTCGCTGCTAACACCTCAAGGTTTTGCGCTTTGGCCAGAACATCTTGCATCTGCTGGATGTGGCAGCACTCGTCAGGATACTTGCCCTGACCTGGCAACACCAGATACTTGAGGTTTGGCAAGTAAAAGGGCGAGTCTCTTAGGTACTGTAACCCTTCTTGCGACGACCGGTAGATGAGCAGTTGCTCAAGGAATGGCGCAGCCATGATGGCGGCTTCTTGTAACCATTTGGGCTCGACATGGTCGTATGAGGGCAAAGCGCGGAAACCAGCGCGCTCGCCAGCTTGTCGGAAAAGCGCCTGTGTCTCTTTGGGCACGTTATGGCCGTCATCTGAGTGAAGCGCAAAGAAGGCAAGGGCGCGAACGTCCTTGGCCAGGTCTGGTCGCACCAAGAGGGTGCGCAAAAAGGCCTCGAGCGTCCTAATCTCGCGCCTCCTGGCATCGGTATCACCCCACCACTCAGGAGTACTTGTCAGGTCAGGCTGTCTTCCTGAGTGATAACAGTGAAAAAGGATGGGCTGGGCGGTGTTACGAAAGCGCCGACACGTGCGACTCAGGCGCGACAAGGCCTGCTGGGCCTCAAGGGCGTATTCGATCTCATCTGGAGGGAGATCTACAACATGCGCGTGCTGACAGTGCATACACAGATGGCGACAGATGGTCGCAAAGATCTCGACGGGAAGATCCCCTAGGGAGAGCTGCTTGCGCTTGCGCCAGAAGAAAGGAAGCTCCATGGAAAATACTGGGTTGTTGTGCGACCAGAAGCTTCCTCCATGGAGGAAATCCCGGTCAATCCTGGCGACGAGATGCATGTGGTACGATGATGAGTTTTTGGTCAGGGACGGGGGTATAAGCTAGATGGCGCGGGGGGAGATGTATATGTATGCGACTCTAGGCTGGGGCAGAGGAGGATTCAAGCTGGGGAAAGCTGGAGTAGTCGCTGCGAGACTGGCAGCAGAGTCCAAGAGGGTAAACGAGTGTCAAGAAAGAACTGAGGGTGACGTTACTCGGTGGGAAGGGGGACGAGTCAACAGTAAAGTAGTTCTGAGGTGTCCAAGTCGAAGCGTGAGTGGATCGCGGGAGTATCGAGTATCGTAAGATGGCGGCTCGCGAACGGACCTTGGGCTGAGGAAAATGGGGACAAGAAGCCAAGCCAAGCCGCAACAGAACAAAATCCCGCCTCTATTCTCGCACCAAACGAAGCTAGTGAGAGGGATCTGGGCAATCTGGGAAGCTCAATGGGCTGCGCGTGGGTGTCAGGTAATCAATCCCAAGGGAACCAAACCACCAGAACCAACAAGGGGGAGGAGGGGGGTCAAGCAAGGTCCGGGAGCCGCAGGAGGAGGCACAGACGGATAAAAAGACCAGAAATCGTCTTAGACGGGACTGCCGCAGCTGAAGCTGGGATCATGGCCAGAGAGCGCCCTCGTCCATGGATGAGGTTCCGTTGTTCCGGGACACACTCGAGTCAGCAACTAAGAGATATGGATGGACGGATATGCAGATGGGAACGGGACCCAAGGGGTTCGCCTGCAGTTTATATGCCCGCCGCATCGTGAAGAACAAAAAGCAAAGCCTTCCAGAAACAAAGCAAAAACGACGTGTAAAAAACAAAAATATGCCGCGCCGTTGGGAGAAGCAGGCGAGGGGGGACGGCGGGAGGCGTCGAGGCCACTCGGGATGGTCAGGGACGGACCAGACACATGGCCACGCAGGGGGCCGCAAGGGGCGTGCTCAGAGGTCCACTTCCCGCGATATGGTGGTCTTATTCTTGATCTGCCAGGGGTGACGAGGCTTGACGCTGGCTGACCTGTCAAGGGCGAGTGTGTGTCTGTGTGATGGTGGTTTGTGGTTGAAGTTGTTTCTGACTCTCCAAGACTTGTAGTTGCGGTTGTTTCCTGTCAAGTTTCAACAGCGCTGTCGATCACAGCCAACTCCCTGCTTACTCGCTTCGTCAAGTCGGGCTTCTCCATATCCAGCAACGTGCAAGGGTGACATCGCGTATGCCCCTGCGCTCACAAATCAGAGATAAAAAGTGACGAGACGGAACCAGTCCGAGTCCAGACGAAAGCAGAGTTGCAGCCGCCGTTATTGTCTGATGCGCATAATATCACCCCCAAAATTCTTGCTTTAGCGAGTCTCTTAAAAAAGGGTCTCCCGCTGCAAGATCCCGCCCGGCCATCAGTCAATGGCACCTTTTAGAGTTGCTCCGGTCTTTTCCAGAATCATCCTTGTCCAATCCAGAAGACATGGTGGCTCCTGGAAACATGACCCATCACATCGTCTAACCGACCGTCGTGGGTCCCACGTGACCTCGCAAACTGGTCGCGTCAGCTTGGGCCAACACCTCGCGTCTCCATCAAGGCACCCGCGTAAAGCACATCCATCCCATTGCGAGCTGCTTCCTTACGTCACGCCTTTTCCGACCTGTGAACCTGACTCTTCCCTCTCCACCCACTGAGATACTGGAAATTCCAGATAAATCTCCTGGAATGCCAGAATTCACCGGTATGTCTCTTTCTCCTCTAGACTGCTCACCCTCGCTCACAATCGTAGAGGCGGACACTATCCGCATCCTCGTAGCAACCGACAATCATGTCGGCTACGAAGAACGAGATCCAATCCGCAAGGATGACAGCTGGCAGACCTTTGACGAGATCTTGAACCTTGCCCGCACCGAAGATGTATGCAGTGATTCTCTTTTTTCTATTTGTGCCCTAACCTCCCTAGGTCGACATGGTTCTCCTTGCTGGCGACCTCTTCCACGAAAACAAGCCCTCCCGAAAGGCCCTCTACCAGGTTATGCGAACCCTCAGACAAAATTGCCTTGGCATGAAGCCATGCCCCCTCGAGTTCCTCTCCGACGCCGCATCCGTCTTTGAAGGCGCTTTTCCCCATGTCAACTACGAAGATCCCGACATCAACATCTCTATCCCCGTCTTCTCCATTCACGGAAATCATGATGACCCCTCCGGTGAGGGAAACTTTTGTTCGCTTGATTTGTTGCAGGCGAGTGGGCTGCTCAACTATTACGGCCGAGTCCCCGAGGCGGACAATATTGAAGTCAAGCCCATCCTACTCCAAAAGGGCGCTACCAAGCTCGCCCTTTTCGGTCTGAGCAATGTTCGAGACGAGCGAATGTTTCGAACCTTTCGAGATCACAAGGTCAAATGGTTTCGACCTGGTGCCCAGATGGGTGATTGGTTCAACATCCTCTCCGTTCATCAGAACCACCACGCCCACACTGCCACCTCCTACCTTCCCGAGAATGTCCTCCCCGACTGGATGGATCTTGTCGTCTGGGGCCACGAGCATGAATGCTTGATCGATCCCACACAGAACCCTGAGACAGGATTCCACGTCATGCAACCTGGCTCATCGGTTGCAACCTCATTGGTACCTGGCGAGGCCGTTCAGAAACACGTTGCCATCGTGAGTGTGACGGGCAAAGACTTCAAGGTTGACAAGCTCCCACTCAAGTCTGTTCGGCCATTTGTCACTCGCGAAATTGTCCTGTCACAGGATAAACAGTTCAAGGGGCTCGACAAAAAGAAGGATAACCGCCAAGAAGTGACTCGAAGGCTAATGGAAGTAGTCGAGGAGATGATCGCTGAGGCTAATGCCGACTGGGAGGCAATTCAGACAGACGAAGAGGCTTTAGAAGAACGCCCACTCCCCTTGATTCGTCTCAAGGTGGAGTATACCGCGACCGAGGGTGGTCAGTTTGAGATTGAGAACCCACAGCGTTTCTCAAATCGCTTCGCCGGAAAGGTAGCCAACACGAATGATGTTGTCTACTTTTACCGCAAAAAGACGTCCCAGCGTAAGTCCCTGTGGTAACTCAAAAAGCATATCACTAATGCACCTTAGGCAAAACCACGGCTGTGAACCCGACAGAAGCATTAGAGGCCCTGGCTGATGGTAACGACATGGTCAAGGTCGAGAGCCTAGTACAAGACTTCCTTTCAGCACAATCCCTCAAAGTGCTCCCCCAGGGACCCTTTGGTGATGCCGTCACGCAGTTTGTGACCAAGGACGACAAGCATGCCATGGAGCTGTTTGTATCGGAACACTTGACGGGCCAAGTTCGGTCGATGCTGGGTCTAGAATCCGACGATGAGGATTTGAACAGCGCCATGGACATTTACCGGACCAGGATTGAGCAGGAGCAAGCTAGTGGCATGCAGACGACTCCAGCTGAACGGAAACGGGTTCTCAAACCTAAGCCAGCAACTTGGGATAGCGATTTTGATGGCAGTTGGGAGAATGAGCCAGATGCCTGGACATACGAGGATGCCGACCCGGCTGAGAGCTCAGCGCGTACATCTGCACCCGCACCCGCACCCGCACGCAAGACCACACGGGGGCGAGGCAAGGCAGCGCAAAAAGACGATGATGACCTGATGGACGAGGACGAACCACCAGCGAAGAAGCCAGCGAAACGTGCAACACGCACCACAAAGGCGGCACCAACACGAAAGACGCCCGCAAGGGGCCGTGGTCGTAAACCCTTTGAGGAGAGCGAAGAGGAAGATGTGGTGATGGAGTCAGAAGAAGAGCCTGCTCCTCCCCCGCCAAAAACTCGGCGTGCCGCGGCGACGAGAAGCAACGCCAAGGCAACTGCGAAGACACCCGCGGCGACAACTCGAGGAGCGGCCAAGAGTACACGGCAGACAAAGTTGAACTTTTCACAATCACAAGCCAAGAGCGGTACGCAGAAGAGCGATGCCGTTGAGATCAGCGATGACGAGATCTCAGACGACGACGCTTTCGAGCCGGCGCCAGCACCACGGACGCGGAGGAGGTAGATGATCGGCATGTACCAACACTTTGAGAAGGATGCCCAGATGAAAAGTACCAAAAATGACACACCATGACACAGCAAACACTGGCTCGGGTTGTTGATGTTTATTAATTCGAAATCCATAAATAGCGCCGTGATATAATATTTCCGGGTGTCCGTATCCCGCCTTTAACTCCACGTCCACATATGCCATCTGTTGCATCATCTCACATCACAATACAGTCTCTCTCCTTTTGAGGCTGTCCGCCACTGTTGCCCATCACCGCCCCAGGGCTCACCGGCGGTCGTCCGCCCGCAGACCGACCGAACGGTCGCTGTCCCACAGGGATTGAATTTGTCCTCGACGCCTGCCTCGACACTTCAGGACTGGTGTCCGCATGATTCGGGTGTCCCACAGGCGGCTGATATGCTACATCCTGAGCCGCCTGTTCGTAAGAAGGCGGTGCCTCGTCTGCACCTTCATCACCGCCCCGTGTGACGCCCTGTCGTTGTGGCTGTGGGGGAATGAGAGAACGGACTCTTTGAGTCTGGGGTGTCATTCGAGGTTGCGCGTTTGTCATGTTTGTCGTGGGTGCGCTAGTAGAGCTGCTTCGTCCTGGAACGAGACCAGTGGCTCCTCTGGTGACGCCTCCCCCTCGAGAACCGCCTCGTCCACCTTGACCTCCAGGACCGCCGCGATTCGCAGGTCCTGTTTGCCGAGCCTCTTGCTCAATGTACTGTTCTGAGAGGATGCTCTCTCTCCGCCGTCGTGCCTCCTCCGCTCTATGTCTTTCTTCTTCTTCCTCCTGTAGCTGAAGCGCAAGGGCAAGGTCTCGATCCTCCTGCTCAGTACTGGGGCTCATGGGAGGCTCATCCTCATGCCGAGCCTTGCCCCGCTTGTTCTGTACCGTTGTCCATTCTCCTCCATCATTAGCTGAGTAGTTGCCAGCGCTGGTTGAAGGAGCAGCACCACCGGCGCTAACAACTCGGAAATCTCCAGACAGGAACTCGGTGCTTTCGCCATTAACGTCAGACAGTGTCTCCCAAACGATCTCGTTGTGTGTCTTGAATCCTGCATCCGTAACGAGCGTGAGGAGCTGCATCGATTGTGGGTGGCAGTACAGGGTGCTGAAGTGGTCGTTTCGGAACAGGATGGCAAAGGTGCCCGGTCGAATTGCTTTGCCGATGACCTCGATACCCCAGTGTGTGAGCTGAGTTGCCGAAGTATCCAGAAACTCCTTGATGATCATGATATCCTGGTACAGTTGCTGTTCTGGCTCGGTAAGACCCACATCGGGATTCGACAGCTTCTCCTCCAGCTCCTCCTCACGGAAGAGCAGGTTCTGCGCATCCTCATACGAGCAAGCCTGTCGCTCCAGAGATTCATACGCCGCCTCTGACTTTGGTGGTAGCCACCCGTGGATTAAGGGTATTGAAAACGTGGCGTACAAACCCATCTCCGCTGTGTTCTCAAAGGTTCCCGGGATGAGGTCGCCGCGTTCGGTGGGGTGCAAGTGTGTTAATGAAGTGCGCTTGTAGGCATTCACCATGCTTTCTGTCGGGATGAAACGTGGGTTGACGTTCATTCCAGTATGCAGGCTCTGTAAGAAAGCATACAGGTCGGAAACATCAGGCAAGGCGTCTTCAGAACTTGTCCTCCGAGGCGACATCAGCTCGTCAAAGACAGCATCGAGAAGGAGGTTCAAGCTGACTTGCTCTCGTGAGCGGAGAATCTGAACAAGGGCTGTGTCTTCTATATCCGCAGGCGTCGTCAAAGTGAGGGCGTTGACCAGGGCCACAAGTGGGCATGGCCCGTTCGCATTCTGGATCAAGATGGGCGATGTTCGTGGGTTCTTGGACGAGCTCGAGTCGTGCCATTTGATGTTCTTGATCTGATAAGTCTCGGTCTTTCCGTCTATCGGGTCTCTCGAAGACCTAAAGGCGGTTGGCTCTGTCGGTTGCCTTGGTGGCAAGGGTGGCTTGTCCTCTGCGGGCTCCTGGGAGGTCCCTGTCGAGGGCTCTGCATCTATCAAGTTCCAGTCGTCGGGCGATGCGGATCCTGCACCAGATGCGACCTTGGACTTGCCCTTATCCAGACCACCAATATCATCCCAGACATGTGTATCTCCTGTAAGCTCCTCGGATATCTTCATGGGCGGTGCAGGAGGCTTGTTGTTATTCTTTCCCAGAGGGTCCTCATCCCAGGCAGGTGACTCCCTACCTGATGGGAGGGAAACCAGGGCTGGTGACCCAGAGGCCGGTGGTTGCGGTGTCGATGACCAAGGGGCATTGTCGTCCAACAAGCTTGGAACCGGCTGTGCGGGCGGAGGTGTATTCTGTGCGTATGTTGGCTGCCACGGGTTTGTGCTCTGCTCTTCGAGAGTGAGCTTCGAAAATGGATCTGTCGGAGGTACCTCTTGGCTTTGAGGGACCTTTTTTCTCAGGAATGGGTTCGTCTCCGCTCTATCTCCTCCTGGCTTCAAGAATGAGGGAGCATCCTCAAGCCGTTGTCCTTCACTCGGTTGTTTCCTCGCGTCTCCCCACACCTGTTCTTCCTCCTGCTCCAGATTGGCAAAAGTGCCGAGAGGCCTCAACGCCCCAGGGACTGTCGGGGGAATCGATCTGTCGGCGGGGTGTGGTTGTGCATCGCGGCGCCGTCCAACATCTTCCCACCCGCCTTCGGTCCCTCCTTCTGCCCAGGGATTGTTTGACATGGCTTTGATTGTAAGTTCTTATTCGAGATTGCTTCGAGTTGGATAAAATCGGGTCTTAAAGGAACATGACAACCGACGGTTCGCGGATACCGACTCGAGCTCGCAAGCTATGGTCCGATCGATGTAAGGGAGCTGCCACCGCGAGCAAGCGACTGCGGGGGAGTGATTCGAGGGGTGTATGGTGTATGGAAGCGCCGGGAGCTCGAGGCATAAAATCGCCGCCGTATACCGTCGAAACAACGCGGATTCTGGTCGCAAAAGAGAGTTTATTCGAACAAATCTGCCGGCGTCTCTCTCCTGAGCTTGTTTTCGTTCTCGTTTGTGTTAAGCGACAGCTTCCTAGGACTCTGCGGTGTCGTCACTGGGTTGCAGCTGGGGTCCCGCTTGATCTGCGTGGCGGTGCAACCTGAAAGATGCGCAATTCGTTGGCTGGCTTTAGTGATGCAATGAGCGAGCAAACCCGAAAGCGAATTTATTTTGAGAGCAAAAATTCAGAGCACAATCGTTGATTTACAGGGGAAAATAAATTAAGAAGAAGGATTGGCTTGCGTGTCAAAAGGTTGAGCCGGATGCCTCGCTACTCCCCCCGCCACCTGCTGACCTAGCCACACCCTGACCGCCACAGGCGATGACGTGGGCGTGCTGCACGACATGGTCTCATCACAGCTCGCGATCCGACAGGCCGAGTTGACGACCAAGATTCAATTGAGAATCAGGCAGCAGGCTTGATTTGATTTGATTGTCAATGTGCCCTATCGGGGAGGATTGTGACTTGTCGTTTCCAAGACGTAATGTTACGATTTGACTGGCCTCTCACAACCACATTGACGCGAGTCCACCACCAGCCTTACAATGATTGAACTGCTCGTATTGTCTCTCAAGCCTCAATATGAGCTGGGCAGTTTGCATTCTATCAGAAACAATGGCAGTGGCCTGTCCACCTTCTGTTATGGAGTTGTAGTTTAACACCGAAGGAGTCCATTTGCTTAGGCCAAGACCCTTGCAAGCGTCTATTTGGTGAGCTAGACATTGAACTAAGAATCGTCACAATCCTAGCCCGAAGGCCGAGATCTTACGGACCATCAGGCCTCAGCTTGCGTAAGAGACGCGCAGGTCACAGCGGCGACGATAATCCATTGAAACGCTAATGCTCAGCAGTCTCTGCCTCGCCAACAACTAGACTCTCAATCTCCCCATCAAATCATTCAACATGTCCAAGCATCGCAGGCTGAGTGATATAGGTGTTGATTACAGGCGCGATGCCTCGTTAAGTGCGTTCGACTCCTCAGCTTCGTCGCCCATGCAGTCCCAGAAATGCCACAACGCCAACTCCAAGCCGCATCTTCATACAAGAAAGAAATACCCTATCTGCTGGCTCCCAAGCGCTGTTTTCAACTATACGCGTTTCTCATCGGCCAATCCCGAGAGTCTGGAGTCGCTGGCACGACGGCATGGTGTATGACTCGGCCAGAGCCATCTTGTCGGGGTCCTGGTAAAACCATCCCTGAGCTGCGTCCTCCAATCGTCGCCGGTATATCCTCTCATTGTCACATTCCGCTCGCAGATGGCTCATGAGGTTGACCTCGGCTATCCGGTCGAGTTTATTCAGCTTCCCATCGGTGTACCCGGCGATCTCGTCGGGGTTCACGTAGTATTCAACGTTCAGGTTCGGTGTGGTGCGCTGTTCGGTATAGGGGTGTAGAGGATTGTCGTAAACCATGCGAGGTGCAGATGCCGTCGAGGAACCACCCGAGAAGAGTGACGTGACAACAGGGAGGATGAAGAACAGGATGAGCGGTAGTAGTCCCAGGAAAGTCTGGAAGGCATTTCCTTCGTTCTGTCGACCTCGGTCGGCTTCCCGCGGACGTGTCCGCGGCCTTGCCCCGCCAAACTGATGGACTCGAATTCCGGGGCCTCCGCCAAAGTTAAAGACGAATTGCGGACCTGTGTCAAAGGCTGCAATGTTAGTACAAGTCTGTTGTCAAGGACGAGTCTGCTCACCTCCAAATGGGCCTCCGCCGAAACCTCCGCCGCCGCCACCGAAGAAGCGGGCAAACATCTCCTCGGGTGTAAGATCATCATCAAACATGGCACCACCTCTGTTCATGCCACCTCCAGCTCGTTGCGAGAAGAAGGGGTTCTGTGCTCGAGCGCTTTCGAATCGACTATCAGGATCGGTGCCGAATCGGTCGAATTTCTCCCTCTTTTCCTTGTCGCCCAGGATTCCAAACGCTCTGCTGACCATCTTGAAGGCCTCATCGGCATGGGGGTGTCCATTCTTGTCGGGATGTGTCAGAAGCGACTGCTTCCGGTATGCCTTCTTGATCTCGGATTCGGTACATGTGGTCTTTACGCTCTCCAGGTTCAGGATATCATAGAAAGCGGTGGCGTTACATCTTCGGATACGGACAACTGCTGCCTCTTGATCGGGCGTGTAGGTGCGTCCCTGATTCCCCTGCTTGTGTTCGCGAGAGCGGGCCGAACCGCCTGTATCGGCTCCGGATGCCTTTGCGCTCATCGAAGATGCGGTCGCTAATAAACGGATAAGATATGTTCTGGCGCCGGTTTCGACGATCGCTTGTCGAGTATCGAGGCCGAGAGTTGTGTCTTGTGGTCTTTGTTCGTTGAAGATGCGCCAAGGAGTGAATGTGGCTTCTTTCGGGGAGCACGAGGCTCGGAGGCTGTAATTCCGTCCGGGGAGCCTCGTACAAGGGAAGAAGCGACTTGCTTATGAGGTGTCAAAGTCGCATGAGTAACATCTACAATGAGCAGGAGGCAAAGGCGTAACGGCGATGGAAAGGAATTTGGTGTTTTCCAGTCGGACAATCCCCGGTCTGGGGGCGCCCGCTCTCACCACTGTTGCCATCTCGACATCTCGGCATCCACGTGATACCCCACTTCGGGACTTTCAAAGTTAGCTACCCTGCACTACTTACATGAACTGACTCGAACACAATGATGGTAGAAGAAATCAGTGAAATTTAGGGACGATCTTTCCAATAATGGGTGAATTGAGCTTCTGAGCTTAAAATCATTCTTTTATACTGATTAAGCCTTGAAACCTGTGTTATACATCCCATCAACCACTATGGAGAACAAAGTGTCGATGCTAGTAATTCAGCCGCCAAAGTCAATGGCAACAACTTTACTACAAAAGCGACGTTTGAGTTTTCGTCATTCATGTGTAAACTAAATTGAATTTACGTTGATTAGTCCTGCCGCAAGCATAGCCTTACTTAGCCTGGTCTTGTGTCACACTCACGTCAAGCATAGAAGAGATGGGACTGAGTGTCTTGAAAGAACTCAATAGTAACTTGGGACAAAGAAACTATGTACACTGAGACAAAGTATATACAGTAAAACCCAACACCACCGTCAAGAAGCACCACTCTAAGCAGCGATGAACTCCTTGATCTCGGGGAGGAACTTGGTGTAAGCAGTGCCGCTGGGAGCCTCCATGCTGAACATGTAGTCACCCCACCAAGGACCAGCAGCCCACCAGAGCCATCCAGTCCACACGTCCGAGTTGTCGACGAGGTGCTGAAGCTCGCCCTTGATAGCCGTGATACATTGGCTGTTGGCGCCACCGGCCGTCTCGCCGATAATGCCCTTCTTGCCGTTGTCCTTGAGCCATTGGGTGGCCTCCTTGAGACGCTCAGCACCGATGGTGCTGCTCACACAGGTCTCTGAGGTACCAGAGCCATCCTGGTCGAGGTACTGGTGCATCTCGTAGATGATCTTGTCTTGGGGATCCTTGAGGTCCTTGAGGGCGTCGCCGTTGCCGCTTGAGACCCAAGTCCAGCCACCGGACCAGGAGTTACCCTCGACAAAGATGTACTGGGACGTCGCGCCGGCGCCACGGATGGCGTCAATGGCGGCCTGGTTGAGGTCGGCCACGAGAGAGTTTTCCATGTCGTGGTACTCGTTGTTGGTGTCAAAGATGACGAGCTTGTTGTCGGCGAAGCGCTTGGCTACCTTGGTCCACCAGGTGCCGAAGTCGTCGGCGCTGCTGATGATGTTGCCGGCGAAGCGGCCATAATTGTGAGGGTCCAAGACGGCATATGCGCCCCTACTTAACTTAGTAGTTGTATAAGAGAATAGAGGTGATACTTACTGGCCGGTGATGTGCTTGACAACGCTCTCGAGACCGCTGAAGTAGGTCTCGTCGATAGCACCAGTGATGCCATCAGGAGTCATACGCTCCATCCGGAAGCCCACACGGAATGTGTTCATGCCAGTGCTAATGAGGGTCTAACATGGTCAGTACATGGACAGCAGGCTATATGTAACACAAACTCACATCGATAGCGCTAGTCTCGGGCCAGATGTAGTCGGTGCCGAGCTTTCCAGGGAGGTTTCCCTCTCCAAACTCTCCACCGGCCTCATTGGAGCCGGTGAACAGGAACTTGCCAGCGGCACGCTTGGAGCATGGGACGGCGAATGCAAGTGAAGCGCCAGCGCTTGCGAGAAGGACATCAGTGAACCGCATGTTGTCTTATATTTCCAAAGAGAGTGTCTTGTATTCTTTCAAAGAGTGTCGGATGTATCGATCAACGAGCCATGCAGAGTTCCAAAAACCACTGGGACTGGAGGCGAATATATATACTCCCCTACCCAACCATTTTCCTGTGGCACTGACACCATGATGCAGGATGCCGGCAGATTCATCAAGTGGGATATGACAAGGGATGGCCAAACCCACAGCCGTGATGGCTCGTCAGTGCGCTCATGTCTTCGTAGGCTCAGTCGATGTGCCGGGTTCCATTAGCGATCCCGGAAAGGGAAAAAACGAAGCTTGCCCACTTGGCGGAGGACCTTGCTCCGTGGGTGTTTGTCTGAAACAGGAGCTAGGTCCCCCCTGACATTGGACCAAAACCGCTATGTTTAATGGCGATCAAAGAAAATTACAACGCTGTAGGGCTTCACATATACTCCGTAGCGTGTGATCTATAGCGGAGCTTGTTTATTAAATGGCACTTTGCGAGAGTAGCAACGCGACGGGCCGACGGGCCTGTCAAATCCATAGCGTTTCTTGAATCTGGGAACTTGCTCAAATTACAGGAGCTTTCAGCGCGTACACCACAATGGCAAGACTAGTCGCATGACCGGTCAAACATCTGGTCCATCGACGAAACATCCATTTACGTCCTGTTGGTGGGCGTGTTTTTCCGGTTAAACAAGCTGCTCATCGTGAGCTTCAGGTTGACGAACCACCTATGCCGAGAAGCCGTGCTCATCGAGGGTGGTCACGTGAGCTCATACCGGATCAACCTCTCCGGAAAAACACCCCTGCGGCTTGAGGCCGGCGCAATTCGAGGCTTCGAGATACTGGCGTGAAATTTCCAAGACGACGTGTGCCAGCGATAATGCACGCGACACGGGTTCTCCTCAAGCGTTCTGTGTGGAAGGGTAAGTCAATTGTGTTCCTCGTGAGTTTCTTGATAGCTGACAATTCTGAATAGGCCCACACCTTGTGCCGTAAGCCATCGACCGAGCCAAAGACTTGACCCTTCTAACGTCGATAGCCTTCCCATTGTCTGGCCCAAGTCCGTCGGCGACAAGGTCCCTCCCGTCCGAACACAGGCCCGATCTGCTACGATTTTGCCCAACTTTGTCGGACTCAAGTTTGAGGTTCATAATGGCCGGGACTACCACGAGGTGACCATTACTGAGGATATGGTGGGACACAAGCTTGGCGAGTTTTCACCGTAAGTCGAGTGGACTTGACCCCACGAACTTTTACTGACGAGCTTGATAGGACACGGAAACCTAACATCTGGGATAAGAGGTAGACTGTTGGAGTAGGAGCACGAATCTGGGTATACCCATGTACAAAAACTACATGTAACATCACTAGACCAACGATGATTTCAACGAACGAGATCCTATTCGTATATGAAAGCGATCTATTGCGACTAGCTCTGAATCTTCAGGCCTGATATCATTGACGGACCTAAACCTTTCCGTGAACGCCAAAACCATAACGCCTTGCAAATGTAGTGCTTCTCTCAACCCCGTGTAACCAAGCGGTGCCTCAGCGGTAGAACTCGCTACGCTTGACATTAACACCGTACTCTCCAACCGCCATACCCAAGTCCTCCATCGTCAGAACAGTCCTGTTTTGGCTGCCACCCTGACCACCACCGCCGTAGCCTGGTCGCTGGATACCCAGGGGCGCGCCCTTGTTCTGGTCCTTGGTTCCAGGCTGTCCTGTTGGCTGGCCGGGGATGGGGAATCCGGCGGCAGCACCCAGAGAACCCATCGGGTTATTCGTGTTTGACGACGCGCGGATTCGGCTGTATTGATATGCGTCCGCGGCGATGTCGGCGATGAACTTCTGAGTGGCGAGGGCCAGGAGTCGCGCGAGGCGGGGATCCGTTTGCGGCGGAGGAGGAAGACCAGCCTTGGTCATGTAGTAATGGGTGACTGCATCAGGAATCTAAAAGGCATTAGATGAGTTGACATGTCAAGCGGCGCGAGCATACAATAGGTGCATAGTCGTCCATCTTATTCAGGAACTCTCGCAAAGACATATCCTTGCGCGTCGGTAATCGCGAGTCGGGAACCGCCGGCGCAGGGGGCGCCGCATCGGCAGGGCCATTTTGCGCAGCGGGAGTCTGCTCGGTCTTTTCGGGCGCATCGCTAGCCATCTTGAAGGATTTGATGAATGCGATGTGGTTTGGATGGTAAAGTTGAAGGCTGGAGAGTTTGGATGTCGCGTTAGAGGGAGTTGATATCACGTGACGCCATGTCATGCCTGCCTATCGCTCATGAGTTTCCCTGCCAAGAGGCTAAGAATTAAAGCTACGGGACAAGCAACGGGCGACTCTTAAATCAAGTTCAATTATTGGTAATTCCTCGAGTCCATATCTCACACCCCTGCAACTACTTTTCCTTTTCCTTCAGTAGGCAGAGAACTAGGCAGCTTGTAAGGAACATAAATAGACTACACTCTATTTTGACTACCTGGCCGTTAAAGAGCATCCCTTCCGCAAAATCTCCAAGCCAAACGGCGACGCCTTGTAATTACCGCCTTTGTCGACCTCCCAAACCAACGCCGTTCATGCATCTCCAGAAGCCGGAGTTGTCGTGGCCAGTGTCTGGCCCTTTTCTTGCCTTGCGGCTTCTTGATCGTAACAATGTTCACGCGTCCGAGACGCGTTTAGAGCTCGAAGCTCTACTAGTACAGTATATGTGGTACACCTTGTCGGGCAGCTTAGACGGGCAGCTTGAACTTCTTGCCCTTCATGACCTTGGTGTAGTAGACGTAGAAGAAGTCGCTGTACAGGACGGTCTGGACGATGCCGGCAATGATGGCGATGTAGTCGACCTTGTGGTTGGGCTCGCTGAAGTATCGGTAGATCCAGTTGGGGATGTAGAGGGCGCGGTAGCTGCCGAGCGCAAAGAGGTAGTGGGTGGTGATGGTCTCGGCCTCGCCAGTTCGCTGCAGCATGAAGAGCTGAGGGAGGATGGCCACAGACTCAAGCCAGATGGAGAAGGCCCAGAGAATCTCGGACATGGTGTACTTGTAGGGGAACACGAGGGCGAGGACAGCGGCCCCAGCGAGGAGGTATTGGACACGGAAGGTATCGACGTTGGGGTCGTTGGTGGGCTTGTAGGCGTTGGTCATGAGGTAGATGATGTATCCTTGAGAACCGAGGAAGGCGATCTTGAAGACGAGGTTGTACAAGCTATCGGTCGAGAAGATGTCTAAGACGGGTTAGAGTTGCGAGATGACGCAGTGTTGGAAGGGCGTACCGAGATAGCGAGTAACGTAGACAAACATGTACAGGGCCTGCGATTTGAACGAGATGCCAGAGCAGCTCTGATGGATGTTAGCATTGTTGGATTGACAAAGCCGGCAAGGGAGGACTGACGTTAAGCTGGACCATCTTGTGCAGCAAGATGAAGATACTGGCGAGATGCGAAAAATCCGCTGCGTCATCTGTCAGCAGACTGAAGCAACCGAGCTCCAGATTGTCGTCGAAACGTACCAGCGATTCGGAAGAGGTTCAACATGGTCGCGGTGTTGAGCTGGTCGCAAAGCTATGATAAGACGAAGGAAGGAAAGCAGAGAGCTGCTAGGAGCGCAGCGGGGGGGCGGCGGGCGACAATGTGGCTGACGTAGCTATCACGCTGGTGCAGGATCGAGCGCAATTGAATCTGGTCGTGATAACGAGTGATGGTGAGAGTTGGACGACTGGGCTTGGGATTGACAGGGGATCTGGATGATCATGAATCTTGAAATTGGACTCGGCCGGAAAAAGGACACGACGCGATTGTAAGCTCATTGGCCTTTGCAGCTACGTAATGCGCTGGCATGTGTCAGGTTACCAGCCACAGCCCAGCCACAGCTCGACCGTTTGTGGCTGGGCACCTGCTTTCGATCTCAATCCACTGCTTGCGGTTGTTGGAAGCACTTCATTCATCATCATCATTCGAGGTGATGAATGCGAGTAATGCATCCTCCAAGACTCAATTCCGTCTAGTGGCTCTATGTTCTGTTCGGAATTCCTTCCCGGATTCTCACGATGATAAGCCCTTTGTTGGACACTCCTCCTTGCTTCTGGAGGGGCCTCAGGCTCAAGGTAAGTGAACTGCCAGTTCAGAATGACCAGTGTCTTTCTGAGAAGAGGCTTACACGAGGTTAAGCCTCTTTTCACGGTTGATTTCACTCTCATTCTCTTGTTCAACGTCTCCACCTTGGCTCGCTGTCCCCTCTTTCCACCATCGTGGATATGTTGAAACGATAGCTCGGCTCAGGCTCATGCACCGCAACTATTGCCGATCTCCCTGTTCCAGGAAATATTGAAAGCCACGGCTGCAAATACGGGATTTCAACGACGAGTCAAGGCACTCTGCGAACGTTTGGTGGAAGAAGCCTTGAGCATTCGCCAAGATGGCTGAAATTACCGGCTCATCGTCCAGTCATGCGAGGACGCGTTGAAGCTATTAATCCAGTTTCCAAAGTGCAAAGCCTCTTCTCAACAACATTACCGAAAATCCAGCAGCCGATGCATCCGCAGAGCCTCGCTTTTCAGCGTCTAAAAGACACCCCCCCATCTTCCGATATCATCCCCGGTCGCGAGGCGCACTCCGCTTGATGCTATTCGCTGCGCCCACCGCCGCTACCTTAAGCGCCCTGCCAAGCTCCCATCCCAAACCTGCAGAGTGCCTTGTACTTCTGTGACCTGAGGGTACATCTCTCCCGTCGTTCATCCCATGCCGCGATTGCGGACCATGCGGCCTGTTTACAGCCAGGGCAGAATGGGGGCGGATGGTGGTCTTGGTTGCTTCCCAGTCGCCACTTGGGCTGTGCGGAGGGCAGCTGGATGTGCTCTGTTCAGTGCTCCGTTTCCTAAACTTGACGAGTAATGGAGGGTTGCAGGCCGCTTTCAACCTTGACAACCACCTGCGAACCCCAGGCTTCTGACCCTCCTGTCTCCAGCAGTTGCGGAACCATCACTCGTTGTATGACGCCGGCGATGGGTTAGTAGCCAAGGAGTGAGAACGACAGCCAAATTACCCTCTGATAACCACACTCGTTACACATCACTGATAACTCTGGATATGCATCCACATGTCGCCGACACCAACTTCCCCAAGGTTCACGGCTCATATGCCGTTTAGAAGCCCCTGGCATGAACAAATCCGTGCAACAGGGGTTATTGACCAACTCAAAGACGGACGTTACGACCTATTTCCACTGGAGCAATGCCAGGCTTTGACGAATAACCTTCTGAAGCCTTCGTTCTTCAACCGTGGTGCCCAGCATGGGACCCAAGAGGCCGATATCATACTGGTCGGCGAGCTGGCACCGTTCGAGAATGAGAACTTTGCTCTCGAGGCCGCGGTTCTTGCTTGTCTGCATGCATTTTCACCTGAAGCGGCTCTCGGCCAGCTACGCAAGGCGCGTGAACGATGTGACGTGCCTGGTCCTTTATTCTTTCAACACGCACGAGCCTACCTTCAGTTCCTTATTCTGGCCTGCGATATCCGGCCCGACTTGTATCTTCCCGATGACTTGCCTTCTATTGCCAAGGACTTGTTCGACGTGGTCAAGGAGCGTGACTCAAAAGAACCTTTCCCATCGGTCCTAGGAGTGCTCAGAGTTGTGGGAAAGGAGACATGCGAGGAACATCTCCCACCGGACTTGGTCCAAATGATGTTGAGGGATGTCAGCTAC
Organism: Fusarium decemcellulare; assembly: GCA_013266205.1. Taxonomy (NCBI): domain Eukaryota; kingdom Fungi; phylum Ascomycota; class Sordariomycetes; order Hypocreales; family Nectriaceae; genus Fusarium; species Fusarium decemcellulare. The sequence goes on along the minus strand of JAAGWO010000985.1, from coordinate 38,421 downwards.
AAAGAAAAGCTTCGGATCGAGTTGCACAAACTCCGAGGAGACCGCAAATGGCATTCAGCATATCGACTGGTTGGTGGCTCAAGGGAGTTGAGTCGTAAACCCGCTGCTGCACGACTTCTTCCACATGCGTTGCCCGATAGGGTCTTCTGGATGCCGTGGGCACCGGATCGCAGTAGGATCATCGCATGGGAGAAGCAACTCTCGGATTCAGATCGGAATTCGCTTGCTTATGCATTCGATCTTGAAGGCCCGGATACCACAGGACACCAGCGCCAACTTTTACGATACTCCAGCTCTGGTGTGTTTGGTCTGGATACCGACCATCTACAACCGGTAAACGGTCGGCAGATCCTGGACAGTTTCCTGGAAGTCGTCGACCGTGTCGTCGCCCGAGGTCCTGAGGCCATCAGTCTCCTCAAAACCGTATGCATTAAACCGAAAAAACTCAACTGGCAAGTCCTTGATCGAATCGAGGCAGCGTTGGAGTTGAACTCTTTGGACGGTATTCGAGCCCTGGACGCTTATATGCGAGACTTTTCAAAAGGAGACTTGTCAGAGAGGGTCCAAGCCTGTACGACTGTGCTTACTACCTCGGCATCTGCACCTCGACTACAGAACGTCTTTGGCAACTCAAGAGATCTTGCCCGCCGAGCCTATCGCGTCTTCGCTGAAGCAGCCGGCTATTTGTGTGAGCAGCTTGACAAACGGCAGGCTAGCGAGAGATTCGCAATTAACACTGCTCATCTCGGTCATGCTCTAGCATCAGCGACGTGGCTTCACGAGTATTGGCAAGATGGTTTCATCGAGGAACTGAAAGGGATACCCGACGACTATTACATCTCCAGCACGTTCAAAGCCTTGCGAACTTCTTCGGGCGATCAATATTTCGACCCTTGTGACGACCTCGCGTCTCGCGTCTGTCTTTCGAAACGTGCTGGCGCAGTTCCTGCTGATGGGTCACGCCGCCCTCGTCTCAGTGACAACCCGATCTTCTCAATATCGCTTGACCGGGACCGCGCACAGCTTCGAGATATGCTGTATCAGGAGAGTCTTGAGGGATTCAGCCACGACGAGGCGGCTGCCTGCGTGAGACAGAGCCAGAGGGAGCATGACAGCTTCGTCAGAAAGGTTCGCGACCTTTTGATGGTGGCGAACAGCGACATGGCATGTGTCAACCTGGCAGCCTGGCTTGGTCGACAGCACGCTTCTGGCGGAGGTGCAGCACCCCCCGAGGAATGCTGGCGACAGCTTCTGATGCACAAGATGCGCCGCCGACCTCCTGGCCTGATGGAAAGAGTTGGCGATGCCTTGACCACGTCAAAGAACTGGGTTGACTGGATGAACCATCTCCAGTGGCTCTACGGTGACCGACATTTTGACCCTGAGGGAGGACTCGGCTTTACCCCAGAAGGGTTCAGGGCCGTGACCACTCGCAAGATGGGGATTGGCAGGTCGATAAGCATGAGCACAAACTCTACGGGGAGCAGTGGAGGATCTGGACTTTTCAGTCCGAGGTTGAGCGGAGCATCCAGCCCAGTTTCGGGATACAGCAGTGGCTCAAACGGAATATTTAGCCAGGGATCAAGTGCAGGGTTCAGTGGTGCATTGCTAGGAAAAGATTGACACATTGATGATTGTAACTCGGGGCGTTTTTAACATGGATTTGTCATGATTTAATCGCAGATTTTTAATGAATAGATATGAATGTTTTACAACCCCGACTCCAGTTGGTATGCGCTGGCTAACTAAATGTTACATTCTATTTACAAGTACGCCTCTATTTATTAGGAAATAACACACTATACGCTCAAACTTGTTGATTAGGGCCCTATCATCAGTATCGTTCTTCCTCATGCTCAGCGTGCGGATGCAGAGCTGCATATCTTGCCTGGTTCGAAGGCGATCTTGTTGAAGGAGGATAGGATCCATACCCTGCCACAGGCATTGTCGAAGGGCGAGGCGAGGGAGCAGGAGCCCACGCTCCCGGCTGCGAACCGTAGTTGATGGGAGGTGGCGGTGGAGGAGAGTAGGATGACGAAGCATAGTCAGGTTGTACGTCTGCCTGCGGGATCTGGGAGTAGTTTGATCTGACACTTGGTCTTGTGCGCGCCATGTTTGTCAACTGCACTTCAGACGGCTGATTTGTGAGATTTGAGTTGTAGGACCGCATAAGACGAAGTCTTGAGTGAGTTGACCGAGAATCGCCGTTGAGTAGCGGAGCGGGTGAGACGGTGTTACCACCAGACGCAGATCGGCGGCCGAAGATGGTCAAGTTATCTGTGAAGTTTGTGATGGCCGAGATGTTTCGCTTCTCAACGTCACGGAAGTTGACGCCGTCCCTGGGATTCAAGGTGCCAAACTTGCGGCGTAGAAAGCGAATATACTTCTTGGCAATCATCTTGTCTTCTTCACTGAAGGATAAGAGCACCTCGTTCAAGTTGGTGGAGAGTTCGTCGAGGATAGATGCAAAAGGCGGCGCCTGGCTTCGGCCGCGCGTGGTGCCTTCCTTGAGTCTTCCGAGGACATACTTGAGGACCTCTGCCTTGACGGGTCGTGTGGCAGATGTTTCCTTGACCTTGCCCTTGGTGATTGTCCATGCGAGAAAGGCCATTGTCATGAGGTAGAGGATGCTCAAGAGACCTTCGGATATATCATTAAAGAGCATCGTGTCTTGGCGCGTGTAGTCTGGTAGAAAGGCTCTGATGACGGCGGCGAACTGAAGCGTCGACCGGAGGAGGAGCAGTATTGTTGCTGCATAGAAGACGTAGTTGTGCTATTATCAACGTCAGTTTCTTTTCTTGACGGTATAGTTGAAAGGTAAACCAACCTGCTGGCGTTCGCCATCAATCTCCCCACCCCTAATAAGAATAGCATCCGTAGACGCAACAGCAGTCATGAGGCTAAACCCAAAAAACAACCCCGTAGTAGCCATCTCAAAGTTGGTTCTCTTCGTAGCTACATCCGCAATGATGTTGAGGCTGTAGAACCGCATCCACACAACACCGAGCGCAAAGTAGAGGATCCAGTAATAAAAGGAGACCAAGCAGACGCAAAAGAGGGCAAACTTGGCGCCCCTCCACCACCAGTTCCTCTTTTCCGAATTGGCCTTGATGTCCCGCCAGAGAATCGTAAAGGTGCCCCAGAGGATGAGGATGGTGGATATCAGGCGGAAAGCTTCCCAGAAGGGCATCACGAGGATGTAGCCAAAGACGACGGAGCGGGTGTCATAGTGTAGCCATCGATCTATAACAAGGAAGAGGTACCAACTAGATGCAAGAATTAGTTGAGATGTAGACGAAAAAGTGTTTTTGACTTACAAGCACATGAGACCGGATCCGTACATGATGGTCCTAAACTCCTCCCACGGCTTCTTGGGCCTCAACCGCAGCCAGAAAAAGACCCCCGTGAGGACCAAAGTGCCAAAGAACCATATCGTCACAAACACGGGGTCTACAACGTCCTTGAGCTCCGGTAGCGGAGCCGGAGGCAGAGTCCAGAGAGTCTTGTTCTGCATTGTAACGGGTAACCGATGAATGAATGAATGACAGACTGGGGAGAACTGCAAAGAAAGCACTTTGAAAAGAAAAAAAGAGTGATCGATATTTCCCCTCTTCCTTCCCATGAGCTATCCCGGTTACAAGTCCATGAGAGCCTCGCTGGGTTCCTAGCGTCGTCTTTGTCTGCAACTCAGCCCGCGTTGGATAATTTTACTTTTTCAGCCATTTCAACTGATCCGAGTTGAAAAGTAACTCCAAGTACCTCGAGACGAGTACATGATGATACATTCCGTCCACAACTGTGACGGCCCCATGCATGCAACTCCAACGTCGAGAGGCGGCTACGATGCTTAGCCAGCTTCTGCCTATCAGCACCCTCAAAGCCCCAGCCTGATTCGGTACATTCAAGTTCCAGACTCCTCAACTGCGGTAGGGCACTCCTGCTGTAGGCGCCGCTGTGACGATGGCGGTCACTAATGCGGTCCTGGCAGTCGCATCAGGCCAGTGGCTGAATCAAGGGGAGGGCATCAAATAGTCTCTTTCAGCCCAGAATATGCGTGTCTCCGAAAGCTGTATTCGCATTGGCTAATAGCACATGCAAGGGTTGGTTAGTGCAGTTTCTGGGTTGAGACCCCAAGGTTGAGGACAAGGTTGGACAGAAGGAGGGGGCTTAGACGCGGGATGGTGTTGAGGGATGTGTGTGTATTGATGCAGCTAGCTAAAAGGGGTCGGGCCGAGAGGTCGGCTGGAAATGCAAGGTAGGTGCCTGAGGCACCTTCAACAGATGGCTTGAAATGGCAGCGGGCGGCCTCGGGTATGGGTTGCGTTTTCAGCCGCAGTAAGCCACCGGGAAACGGCATGTTCTCGAGGCAATCAGGGCTCACCCACTGGCTTTTAGGGGTGTGTTCAGGTTACACCTTTTTGGGGGCCATTGTCACTGAAATGACTTGTGGTTTGGGGGTTATCTACAGTGCTAGTGCTATCACAACTATCGCTTACACTGCTTCAACTCCAGAGTTGCTTCATCAGTTCAACCTGACCTCCATTACCTGTCTAGAACAATTGAAAAAAATAATCCTCAGTCCCGCTATACATGCAAATTGGGTAGTAGTAACACCATGAAATCAATATCCCGCCTTCACAGACACAAAATCTCCCCTCACAATAACCCTCTCAGCCTTCAAGTCGTCACGCCCATCGCCCACCCTCCTAATACACGGCTGAATCATGAGATCGACCAGCATGCTACCCGATCCCATGTCCGATTCATCCTTGAACTTCTCCGCACTGACTCTTTCGCCGTGCTCGCACGCCTCGAGGAAGATGTGAGCCCGCTGGGCCGCCATCTCGAGTGCAAGCGTGCCCAAGCCCTGCACGAACCCGGTGATCTCGCCGCTGGCTTGAGGGCTGAGCTGGTTGCCACTGACGCGGTGAAGTGAGGCAACCAAATCATCTATCACAAGCTGCAGGTTTGCTCGAAAGAGACGGAGATATCTGTTGTTGGAGGCTAAGCCTTGACGCACTTGTATAAGCAGAGCCTCAAAGAGGCCAGCACGCCAAGTGTTCATCTCTTTTGTGTTAGGCAGAATAACACGGGGTCCTCGGGGATCTGCCATCGCATTAGTATTGTGTGTAATGACGTAGCTTCGTGAGGACACACCTTTGGGATCTGCCACAGCAAAGAGTTGATACACTTGATCCAATGCCTCAAAGCCCTCGCCTCCTTGGCACCCTAGGGCGCCAAAGCCAAGCGGACGACTAAAGAAGCCACGGATGATGGCTCGCCAGCAAATGTGCCGGATAAACTTGGGCCAATTCCGGCCACCCTGCTGAGAATTTCGGCCCAGGAAGTTGTCCGGGTCCAGATCAGGATCGAACGAGTACGTACTGGGCCGTGGCACGTAGTTGATGAGGTTGTTGATGCCGCGTGCAAGGTGCAGAAAGCTGTCTCGGAGCTCATCGTCCCGTATGACCTTGTAGTTGTCTGTGTTGCTGTAGCTCGCCATATGCGTCTTGAGAGTCGTTACTTGGCCCTGGAGACGAGCCGTCTCAGACTTGAGCTTTGCCTTGTACTTGTCTTCCACTTCTTTGGCCTCGGCGTCGCGACGTGTAATCTCTTCGGCATGCCTTTGTTGCATGTCGTCAATTTTTGTTTGGCAATCCACGCCCACATTGGCCAGCTCAGTTTCGAGTTTGTCATGCTTCCTCTTGGCTTCATCTTGGAAGGTCTTGAGTTGATGACTGTACATCGTCTGGATGTGCGTGAGCTCCTTCTTGTGTCCGCCCTCGAGCTCTACACAGCGGTTATGAGCCCTGTCGCTGCTCTGCTTGTACTCATTGCGCTCTGTGTTCGTAATGCCGAGCTCCTGCTCAACTTGCTGTAAACGCTCTCGGGTAGTCTTCAACTCTTGATCCGCTTGCTGGAACTGTCCCCAGTACACGTGGCAGTCATGTCGAGCCTGGTTTCGCTCGCCAACGACAGTCGTATAAGTCGTGTTTATGCGCTGTAGCTCAGTTGCAGCCTCATGCTCTCGTCGTTCATGATAGCTAGCTTCTTCTCGGGCAGAGTTCCGTTCGGCAATGGCACGCTTGTAGTGCTGATCCACTTCATGCAGTCTATCTTGAACTACCTTCTGAGACTCCTCAACATGGTCTGTGTGGGACTTCAGAGTAGCAAGCTCGATTTCGGCCTTGTGCTGGGCGTTCTCGGCCTTGGTCCAGTCCTTCTGCATCTGGTGTATCTCTCGCTCTTTTGAATCGATGACTGATTTCAGTCTCGTGATCTCGCCGGTCTGATTTCTGATATTTGTGGCTAGCCGTCGAGTTTCCTGGTCTTTATCCTGAAGTGCCGAGTCAAGAGCCTTCTGGTTGTTTGCCGCCCATTCCAACACCGTACTCAGCTGGTCATGTATCGAGCTCTTGGGGATCTTGAATTCCTTCTGGAACCTTTTGAGTCTTCTGGACCACTCGTCCACGTTTGAGCCCTGAACGGTGTTCTTTTGAAGAGTCTGACTTTGTTTCTTGTTCGATCCATTTATTCGGAACTTGTCACGAAGACCGCTGCTCTGGCGTTGTGTGGGCTCCATGGATTGCCCAGATTGATATGAAGGCCACTCGTCATCGTTCGTTTGGTCAGTTCCAGAGTCATCTTCCAAATTGCTTGTTTCTCTATGAAAGTCTGGCTTCTGTTCAGGCTTATCAGGTGCGGGCTCAGGCTCTAGCATGCTGGTAGGGGTCGGTCGACTGGGGTCTGGTCTCACACTTCCATTCCTCGGCGGAACGGCATGGGCTAGGACTGTGTTCGATTGAGGATTAGGCTGAGGGTGTGATTGAGGAGGGTTTGTCTGTGGTTGAGGGACAGCTTTCCTCTGCGTTACAGGTTGAGGCTGGTTCTGAAAGGCACCCCTAGCGCCTGCCAAAGCTTGACTCATGGCTGGCGTTGAAGCACCTGTCTGGGATTTACTAGGTGAACTAGAGGTTCCATTTGTTCGTTCAGAGAACGATGGTAATCCTCCACTGTTGTGCTGTGGCATATTGCTTGCTTGAGGCAACCGCGGCGAGCTTGAGAGCTCTGCCGGATTCTGCCCATTCCTGTGTCGTGGCATTGCGTCTGTTCCGTCGACCTCTGATAGCTTTAGCTCTGGAGGGTCACCTGACATCTCCCAGATCTTGGGTTTAAGGGGATCTGCCGAGAGCTCGAGCGGTGGAATTGTGTGAGGATTCTGCACCGGCGGTTCTTTGCTTGGCTCGCGGGATGGAGGAGCCGTAGCTTCGGTGCTGTCCAATTCGATATCCTTTTCCTTGAAGACAGATTCGTCTGTCCAGCGGCTTTCAAAAGGTGGTGTAGGGTTACTAGATGGCGGTGGGCCTTGTCCAGTTCCCTGGTATCCTGGGTGACCTCGTCGAGGGTCTAACGCCGGATTGGTGCCGTTCAGATGAGCATTCGAGGTTGTATGTCCAGGATGAGTGCTTGAAGGATGGAAAGCCGCGAGAGTGGACTGTCGAGCTTGCTCGCGCTTTGCTGCTGCGTATTCATCGGCGATTGGAGTGCTCGGTAGATGGGGAGTGCTCTGGCCAGCCTCTGGATTCTGGTCTCCTTTGCGACCAGTGACCTTTGACGTCAAGCCCTTGAAGCTTGAGCGCCAATTTTTACCAGAGTCGTCCCCGGTCTCGTTCTCAGCTTTGCGCCGATTGAACATGGTGGGAGAAGAACAAAAGGAGAATGCGCTGGCAGTCGTCGATGTCAACAAGAAGCTAGAGAACTTGAACACATGCCACAATGATGAACAGAAAAAAAAGCTCCGGTCAATCAATCACCTTGAGCTTCAAGTCCTATCAGCGCCAGCGCCATGAGCCGAGACTGAGAAGCGCCCTGCAAGCAGGCTGAGCTTCACAGCCCTCCATGACGGGCGGCCCCATGGAGGGCGTCGATGCCTGGGCCATAGCCCCTTGTCAAGAGAATGCACCCCAAGGATCCGTCGATTTTCAGCCCTGGCGCCTCTTTTTCGCAACTCTGTCCCGCGCGTTAGGTTGTAGTTGTGTGTGTGGAGGTGATAACGGGAGGAGACATGCAGCAGCTTGGGAGCCTGGAAAGATGCCTCATCCACCCGTTTATCCAGCCACCCCCTCACTCGACCATTGCCCACCCCATGCCCGATTTGGGCGTCTAAGTAGCTACAGCCTTCTCTTACCTGGGCTCATTTATTGACAAGAAATGCACTCAAGTCTTAATTTCTCGTGGATTTACAGCTTTGGGTAGACACTTCAAACACCAGGTCTTGACTCAGTGGTAGCAATGGACTTTGACGATACGTATACGGCTCCGGTAGGCGAAGAGCCACGCTTTATCCTCTGCTTCGACTACGGAACAACATTCACAGGTTGGTTAGAACATTTCCTGGAAAATCTGAAACTGCCTGCTCATGTTCCATCTCTAGGTGTTGCTTGGGCTCTAAGAAACGGCCGAGATCAACCAACACTCAACGATATCCACGTCGTCAACAACTGGTCGCCAGACTATGTACAGGACAAGGTGCACTCGCTCTACACCTACTCTCCAGATCAAGGCCAGAGATGGGGATGGGATATCGAGAGCAACCAGTACGTCATCCGTCGACCGAAGCTGGAGCTGCCGGAGCCATCACCCATCAACGCTCTCAAGAAGCTGAAGCGCACCGTCCAATATGCCCAAATCCTGCACGATGCTATCCGAAAAGAGGCTCAACCTCCAGTCCATGTCACAAAGAGTCCTTTTGACGTTACCAAGGATTATCTCTCCGAGGTGGCACTGGCCGCACGCAAGTCTATCGAGGCATCCAGACCTCCCCACCAGCTCAGGGATTTTCCAATTGACATTGTTGTAACGCACCCTGTGGTAAGTTTTAATGAATAGATGCTCACCAACTCAAACTAACTAGTATGCTTTTAGCAATGGGACGAAAGGGCCAAGAACCTGACCTGGAAAGCCGTTCATGCCGCTTTTCGATCTGGGTTTCCCCGGAGTACACTCGGTGTTGCCCGCCTGACTACCGAGTCCGAAGCGTGTGCACAATACACGCTAGAGGCGGCCAAGGTTGAAGACATCATGGACATTCAAGAAGTACGCTTTAGGTGAAACCCGTAAGATCTCAACAGTTTACTAATGGTCGCTCTAGGGACAATGCTTTGTCGTAGTTGATGCCGGCGGCGGTACAGTTGTAAGTTACCACGCACCCACTATCAGAAAGAACTTGAACTCTAACGTATGCCGTCAGGACTTGGTATCCTATCTCGTCACCAACCTGAGCCCTTTCGAGCCTACAAGGGTAGAAAATGTGGATGTAACTGGTCAGTGTTACGGCCATTCTCATGGACAACATCACTAACGCTGCTTCTGTTAGGCGACGGCTGTGGTGCAACCCGCATCGACGACTACTTCCTTTTCAAATATCTCCCCGATGCACTTCCCGACGAGTATCATCTTCTAGCTCCCGGCATGTCAGACGGAAGTGACCACAGCGGTAGCCAGGTCGTACTAAGTAAGGGTCTTCAGACCATCCTGAGGAGGTTCGAGGTCATCAAGCAGAGGTTTGCCGGTCCTCCGGCCCAAGGTCAGCCCGAACACTACGAGGTCCTCGACTTGCCTGATGGCTTCGGAAACCGCAATGAGCCGTCGCGGGGTATCCGTGATGGACAGCTTTTTATTCCAAGTACCCGGTTAAAGTACATGTTTGATCTGTCTGTTAACAAGATCTTGGATCTTGTTCGGTATCAACTGACGATGGTCGAGAGCGAGGGACATCGCGCTACGGTAAGATTACTACCCCTAAACCCTCAATGCTTCCAGAGTTCTAACTTGTCAATTTTACTAGGCAATCTTCCTCTCGGGTGGATTCTCCGAAAGTCCATACCTTCGAAGCCGCGTCAAAGAGTACGCAAATAGCCTGGGCGTCAACTTCTACCCAGCTCCAAAGAGGCAAGTTACCATATTAATCCAGATCCTACAACGCAATTCGCTAACTTGTCTCTAGCTGGGCAGCTGTCGCTCGAGGAGGTGTCATCATGGGCCTTGGCGACGGTCTTGAACACCGTCAAGCACCCATTTGCCTGTCCAGTCCTTACCACGTCGGAGCTGTTCTTGCTGAGCGCTGGGCCGAGTTTGCACATGATCAGGAACAGAGATACTCTGACACATATGACGGCTTACTGCGTGCAAATAAAAACATCAAATGGCTGGTTTCAAAGGGCGATTTGATCAACGGCCAACGGTTTGTAAGACAGCGGATCGTCAAGAAGCTCGCCAGGCGCAGCAACCTCGCAGGCCGTCTATTAGTTGTTTTTGACAGCTGGGACTATGTCGGTGGCCAGAATGCAGATGGGCCACCTACAAGCTTGGAAGAAACCACAAGTTCGTTCCCTCAGTCTCCCCCTTCCGAAACTATACTGACATGGTCATTCAGAGGTCGTTGGCGGCCGTATCGGCAGAGGAACAAGACAAATCGTACCGATAGACTACGATCTCCCAGAACCCAAAAAAAGCCAGTGGACCTCTGGAGGCTCCGAGGGTTACTACCAAATAGACCTGGACCTCGAGATCACCATCAACCAGAACAACACCACTATCGAGCTATTGACCGGGGGCAGGGCACAGTTCGGAGACGCGGGGAGGAGTCTCAAGATACACCACCACCCCTTCAACACAAGCGCTACAGACAGCTACGTGTGATCGGGATGCCTTCATGTAGACTAATTCGGGCTAGCCAAGGCGGCATGCTGCAGCTGCGGCTGGGGGAATTGACCAGGGGTCCTATTGGACGGTTTGCGACAAAGTAGCGACTTGTATCTAAGCTATCAACTCGAATGTATCTCTTGTACTTAACAAGGCTGCGGGAGCGGAATCCATGCCGTGCAGCGTTCAAGCGGGTATCCGGCAAGGAGAGCAAATGTGTAGATGAACCCAGGTCCTTTGCGGGGAAATAGCGAATTGTATCCAAGGGGGCGGAGTCGGGGCTGCAATGTCTGCAGCTTGCAACTATTCGTTCAGTGCGAGGTTGAAAAAGAAACGCCTCCGGTTGCGGGCGCTTGTGGAAATTGGCATGGCCTAGATTTGAGGCCTCATGGGGGGTGTGTGCAGGTGGGATACCATCATGGCAGCCTTGCTCTCACGGGTGTGAGGGAGAGGCCTTGCATTTTGCCTCGCCGGTGCACAGCCGATTGTGCTACCTTCCAGCCTGCTAGGGCTCTTTTGCACAAGAGAGGGTTACAAATCTTGCAAGCCTCCATTGTCAGTTGCAAATCTGTATTTCTTGCTCTTGGTTGTTCGACCTCAACTCATGCTCACTCGTCTTGACCACTTACACTCCACATCCACTCATCCACCATGGAGTCATGGAAAGGTCACAACTACTACACAACAGACCATAAAAAATGGGTTCGGCTTATGAACCTGAGCACCCAGGAATGGCGCATCGGCTATCTTCCAGCAAAGCTGGTCGCCATCCCCGGCAAGCTCAATAGCTCATACGACATCGCCGACGACGCAATCCTCATCCAAGAAGTCGCCCAGGACAAAGCCGGCTCCCGCGCCACCGAGAAGATCATATTCGGCGTCGCATCAGGCATCGTTCTTCTCTTCATGTTCATCTGGGTCGTCGTCAATTGGAAGAACCTCTCAAGCCCGAACGGGGACGATGGCAAGCGTGAAGATCGCGACAGTAGCACGAGGAGCAGTCTGCCGGGAACCCTCGAGGCCAACCCAGATAACGACGAGTCCCTCGAGTTCCGCGATTTCTGCAGACAATTGAGGGACTTTTACTACTTTAGCGACAGATCAGAACTCGAGGCGGTCGAAAAGGACATGCTTGAGGACCGCGACTGGGTGGGAGATCTCGAGACGGCATCAGCGCTGCTGCGAAAAGTATATAGGCTTGAGCTGAGACTCCGGTTCGGACACAACTCGGCCCAGATGACGCCCGCAGATCGCAACAAGATCAATGGAGAAAAGGAAGCCCTCTTGGCGGAGGTGAACAGGTTAGTTCAAGAGAGGGCGGGAATGATGCGAGCGCAGCACTTGATGAGGGCAGACGGCGACGAGATGGAACAGATGGAACAGATTGAAGGCGAGTTATCTCGGTTGCAGCCAGAGCAGGTACAGCGTTGGGATGATTCTCAACGGAGCCGGGATAGCAGAGGATCGCGAAACCTGTATTAGTCTTATAATTCTATAGTTAGTAATATCCCTTGATTGTTTCACTCGATCACCCGGGCAGGTAGCTGGTCCATTAGATGTACTTTATGCTCAATTGGTTCCGGCAACTTCTCGCATTCGTGAGCAATAATTCCTCGTTTTCGGGTTTATCGCCATTAAATCGCGTGGCAGTCTCGGCTCGCGACGTGTATCGCGAGCTATATCCGGCTTCATCATCACGGTGGTCATTCAGAGGCTGTGTGATGGAGGTCTTAGTCAAGCCTCGGTGGCTCCAGCGCCGCAGGCAGTGGCAGTGACGTATTACAAAGCAACGCCGAAGATGTCCGAACACGATGGCAAATAACAACCTCAACCTCTTGCTTACAATACGAAAAATAATTAACCCCTTAAATACCGGATCGAAAGTATATATCTAAGGATCATCTATCGCATCTTATCTTTTATCCTTATCTTTTCAAATACATCATCAACTACCATCGTCAATCCCCACCCGTTCTCGCGACACCCCAACATCATCATCATCATGGCAGACTCTCCAATGTCCGACGACACCTCAACTTCTGAGCACGCCTGGCTCACCCTTTCCGTAACCCACCGCAAAGTCACTTACGAACTCACCTTTCCCGAAGATGCCACGATCGCCGACCTCTTTGACGAAATAGAAGCTAGCCTCAACATCCCCGTCGCAAACCAAAAGATCATGGCCCCAAAAACACCCCTCCTCAAAGCGCCCTTCAAGAACCCCGACATGGCCCTCCTCGACCTGAAGGACAAGCCTTTGACCCTCATGGGCTCTCCCGCCGCAGAGGTCCAGGAGATGCAGAACATGGCCGACCGGGTCGCGAAGCGCAGCGCAGCGCGCATGGCTCAGCGCAGCAAAGCCAGACACCTACCTTCGCGCAAAAGCGCTGAAGATACGCAATACACATTCCTCCAAGTAAAGCCGCTGCAGGGTCTACCACACCCCGAGCGCAGCCAGAAGCTTCTCCTACGACTCAAAGAGGATCCCGGTATCCGCGCCGCGATGAAGAAGCATAAGTTCACCGTTGCGCTCCTGACAGAGATGGAGCCGCTTTCGCATACACAGACAACACACGAGGGCACGAGTCGCATTCTTGGTTTGAACCGCAACAAGGGCGAGGCGATCGAGCTGCGACTACGAACCGACGCGCACGACGGATATCGCGACTACAAAACAATTCGCAAAACGTTGTGTCACGAGTTGGCGCACAACGTTCATGGCCCTCACGATCGGAATTTCTGGGATCTTTGCCATCAGATCGAGCGGGAGGTTGAGGCAGCGGATTGGAAGTCGGGAGGACACACGATTGGAGAGACGTCCCGGTATACCATCTCAGGCGAGGATGAGGAGGAATTTGTGGAGGACCACGGAGGCTGGACTGGCGGAGAGTTTGTGCTCGGTGGGGGGAGAAACAATACGACTGCCGGTATGAGCCGAAGAGAGATCCTCGCTCAAGCGGCGATAGAGAGGCAGCGCAAGGAGGTTGAAGCTGAACGAAAGGTTCTAGAGGCGGCAAACAAGGCACAGCGGCGTACACCGCCTACTGATGATTCAAAGTAAATAATGATTTTGGTCTTGGTGGAACGGCGTTGGTGGGAAAGGGGATCGGGGATATTATAGAAGTGGGAATACCCATACAAGCATAGCATTGGATAGTTTAGCAGGCGTAACACAGCTTTATTACAATCTGATATACAAGACTTAACCTAATTATTCAACCCTCAATACGGCAGAGGATCCAGATTCAGCCCCTCGACGCTGAATTTGAAAGAGTCGTTTCTCGAATAGCTTCCAGCAGCATCCAGATCCAGTCGGCCCCTAATACAATCACGGAAATCAACGTCGGCATACACCAACCCATCAGGATCCTCCCACTGCGGTCCAGCAAGCACATCGCCAAACGGAGAAACGATGGAGGAGCCGCCGCGCGAGAGGAATTCGGACTTGGAGGTCTGAGTCTGAGTCTGAGTCTGAGCCGTCGACGGGGGAGGGAGAGTCTCCCCATCTTCATCGCAGCCGAGCACAATCTCGTTGCCATCCTCATCAAAGACCGACTTGCGACGGCGGCGGTGGCGCTGGGGTGACTTGGGCAGAGCAATCTCAAAGCCCTCCTCTGTAAGAGTCGAATTTCTTCGTCCTCTCGTCACCGGCGCAGTGCCGTTGGTCTCACCTCCCGCCGTTTCGCCCTTGGGAACGCACATGTTGCTACTAACAACGAAGCAGCGGCCCTCGACACCTACGGTCCGCATCAATCCCAACCAGGCATCGCGGTTATCAGCGGTAGGCGCCAGATACAAGTTGATGTTCTGGGCATAGAGACTCTGGCGCAGCAGGGGCATGTAGTTTTCCCAGCAAATAGCGGCGGCGAGGTTAATGCGAATACCGCGGATGGTGGTCGAGACGGCGCGGAGGGTGCTCGGGGAACCCTGGGCCCAGATGAGGCGCTCGGAGCCGGTCTAAAGAGTGTAAGTGAGGACCTAGACGGCGATCATGACCAGGGAGGACCTACAGGGAGAACCTTGCGACGCTTGCCTAGCATGCCCTCTTTGGGGCAGACGTAGACGACGGAGCAATACAAGCTTCCACCGGCCTTTTCGATGCACCCAACGACGATGAAGACGCCCGTGTCCCGCGCGATCCGCTCAAGCTCTTCCCGGGACCCATCGCCACGGACTTGATCACCTTCCACTTCGAGTTCCCTCTTCACCCACTTGATGCCGGCGCCGCCACCGGCAGGACCGACGGTATCACCAAGGTCAATGGCCTGTTCGAAGTATTGCAGGAATTCATCGCGGCCAGCTTCGCTGCGGTTGCCAATTTCGCAGCCAAAGGAACTACCTCGAGGATATCCTCCGATAAAGGCCTCGGGGAGCAGCAGGATGTCGATCTTGGAGGCGGCGGCGCGCTGGGCGAGGGAGTCGATCAGGGCAATGGTGGCAGCAGTGGAGGACTGTGTGCCGGGGGAAGCCGTCCCAAGGCGGATAGTGGAGGCTGTAGCCATTATGCCGATACAATTCACTGAGGTAGTGATGAACGAGAGAGAAGGTTGCGATCACACAAGTCAGCGAGGGGATACTGAAGAACCAAAAGATGAGATCAGGTGAGTCAAACATCCAATGGCTAGGTACGTAAGGTACAAGTTACGTAGGTATTGCCCCGACACAGCAACGAGCGGGGCAGCTGAATCTGGTTGTACCATCATCATGCCGATGGTTCGCCGCAATGCCCGCTCGTTCGGAGTCTGTTGGAGATTTGTCACAGGGTCCAAGCTGCGAGCTACGAAAAGCTACCCCGCACCCATTCGGCTCCGACCTGCGACGGGGAGACCAGCGATGAGATGGAAGGCTTGCATGAAGGATACAGGCGGTGTTTGGTCAAGAGTGTGTCTGTTTTGACGTGTCAGAAGAAGCACGATGCGGTGCAAATCATCGATGAGAGCTCGCACAGCAGAGGGATACCTCGGCGGGTGCCATGCCGACCTTCGGTGTAAGTGGCCGAGAATCCACAGATATCGAGGGCCGAATTGAGTCACAAACAGTACAAGAGCAATTGCAGCTGAAACAGAAGCATAAATCAAAATGGATAGACTTGTGGTTTCAAAGAAGCTGAGACAAGAAAAATATTAACAAGGCTCTTCAATATCACAACATCATGAACGGTCTTCTAAGTACCTAGGTAGCCAATAGACCGTAGTAGCTACGTCATATTGTGCAAAAAGAGGTAAAAAGAGGCAAAAAAGAAAGGTTTCAACAATCGTTTGCCAGCATCAGGACTCGAACCTGAGCATCTTTCGATACCACAATTGAACCCGAACTTCGGGCAAGATTATTAGTCTTGAGTGTGGCGCCTTAACCACTCGGCCATACTGGCTAATGAAGGGTGCGGATTTCTCTCCAGGATTCGCATATGCAGGCTGCAGCATTGAGCCCACCAGCCCTGGACCCAGGGAGTGTGTCATAGTATATATACTGTCTAATCGAACTTCCAATCACAACCCCCTCACTACAACAGGCGATCAACGCCTGGGCATCTTCCGTAGTATAGTGGTCAGTATGCAAGCTTGTCACGCTTGAGACCCGGGTTCAATTCCCGGCGGGAGAGATTCCAGCCACCTGTGATACACAGGGATTTCTTTTTTGCATTTTTTGCAAAATCAGAAGCAATCTTTTATCGTCTGTCGGGAGGCCTGTTCCACCTTTTTTGTCCTCATTCGCCATTCATTCACTTTAAGTCGAACAATTATTCGTGTCACTAGAAATAGAGGTCAGTCGTCAGGCTGTATTTTTGTTGTTCTCAACCTGTCTTTACCATATTCCCCGTGGCGTCAATACATATCGCAACTACAACAGTTAACCCCAAACTCTCCATCCTAATCATTTGAACTTCCTCCAGTTTGGGGGACTTCGCGATACCTCCAAGCCATCTTGCAAGGATATTAGACATCAATTGTTAGTGCTAAACCGTTTGGTGTGCGGAATCCCGATTGGAGAAGAACCCTCATCGTCAGGTGCGTTGTCTTGTACGGGGACTGTGTCAATTGGATCGGTCATCCTCGTCGCTATCAAAAGGCGGGCCACGCACAATAAAGACTTCTAGAGATAGTTTCCTCTGGATTCTGTTATTCTATGTAGTTTGCTCAGTTTCTTTCGATACGTGTAAGTTGGTGAAACTCCTCCTCGCGCATCGCTCATAATCGAGAATTTTTAGAGCCACCAAGTAGAATCGTAGTAGGTATGGTCAGTGAGATTCAGCTCGCGCCAGCAGTGGAAAGAGTCGCAAGGATGAACAGTAGAATCTAGCGATACCCCTAGTACAAGCCAAGTTGGGGACATACGAAATGAAGAGCCGCAAACTCCCTACATATGCAGTGTTGTTCTTGATGGCTGTTGGCTGTTTGTTGGTGCGACCCTACATCGCACCAAGTGAGTTCGCCAACGACGGAAGCAGATCAACCAACATCAGCACACCACAGGATAGTAATAAGCAACCCATATACTCTCGTAAGTTGATGATATTGAGACTAATAAATCATTATTATGATTGAAACTTTTTATCAAAAATTGTTTCGACGAAGGAAGGAAGCAATGTAATGAGAGCAAATTGAAAATTCATGCTAAATCAGGCAGGCGGTGATGGAGGTGGAAATATCCGTCGCCTAGCAGCCAGGGGCTTGACATCATGGACAATGCACACAGTGACACTGCACCTTTCATGACGTTGACCACTTCCTAAATGAAACGTTAATTACGATTAATCATTACAAGAGAATACTTGTAGATTTTATTTCTGTTCTTTGTTTTACGATTGAGGCGTCAAGTTTTGATTGATTATCACCATGGCCATCATTGAAGGGTGGCTCCCACCCACCCGGGAGCACTACGACCTCATCCTCAAGATCTGGCAGATCTCTTACCCTATCGTGAGTATCAAAATGTGTGCCCCTGAAAATCAAGCCATGCTAACAGAACCCGCAGGTTGCCTCATTGCAATGGCTCACCAAGTGGTATGGCATGGGCAAAACATCAGTGGACAGCCGCCTAAACCTGCCCGGCCGCGTCGGCTGGCTCACCATGGAGGCACCGGGATTTATGACACTTCTGTACCTCATGAAAACGCTTTCTGAGCAGCATGACATCGATGATCTGCCCTGGCAGAACAAGGTGCTTGCAGGACTCTTTGTAAGTACTCCACAGCTCACTGCCTCCCGTGTTTGCTGCCGTTGAGGGGGAGCCGAAGCTCTAGACCTCGGAATCGAATAGTGGCGCCTTATGAGGAGTAAACTAACATGCGATGCAGGTTATCCACTACTCTTACCGCGCTGTCATGTTCCCCTATCTCCAACCGTCCATGTCTCCGCTTCACGTTGCTGTGTGGCTCCTCGGCTTCAGTTTTCAGATGCTCAACGCAACGTGTCTCGGCTCCTGGCTCGCCGCATACGGCCCGACTACAGAAGCCGGGTGGGCCTCGCAATCGTCCATCCTCCAGTTCTCCTCGGGCATCCTCATCTTCTATCTCGGCCTGTCTGGCAATTTCTTCCATGACGAGGAGCTCCGGGACATCCGCCGGCGCGAGGCACAGCGCCAGGAGCAGGTCCGTCGTGAGAAAGGCCAGGTCAACGTGGAGAAGCACTATCAGATCCCGCAGGCAGGCCTATTCAGGTATGTGTTGTACCCGCACTACCTATGTGAGTGGGTGGAGTGGGCTGGATTCTGGATGGCGGCTGGCTGGGGTTGCGCGCCTGCCAGGGCGTTTCTCGTGAATGAGATGTTTGCCATGTTTCCTCGGGCGGTGAGGGGGAAGAGATGGTACTTGGAGAGGTTTGGGGAGGACAAGGTCGGAAAGAAGTGGGCAGTGATTCCGGGGGTCTGGTGAGGCCGAGGACAGGGGATGGATGGCATGCCAGATGGAGATAGACGAACTGTGTGACGAGGTTAGATGGCCATGGGTTAGACTGAAAAGGAGGTAGAGCGGGTATAATGAAACGATTAGAGATGGATTCAACTGTATAGAATAACCGATCATAACAGCCGAAGGAAGAAAGGGCTGATGATGGTGTGAGTCGACATCATGGAGCCAAGGGAAGTTATGGTTATGACGATGCTTAATGGTGAGCCTCACCGTAGTGGATGTGATGATATTGCCTAGACCAAGCCCATCTCGCCACCAGTAAGCCACATATTTCCATATTGAACTAGGCTCTGTCACAACAAATGTCCGCATATCCGTCTTGGAAGCAGCTGAAGGACCCAAGTTCGCCGTGAAATGTCCGAGAAAAGAGCAAGCTCGTGTTGCCGACCTCAACTGCCGACCGTTTCTTGGCACGGGCCACGGCCCCTCCAACTCGGCGCGCCGAACCCTTTTTCACAGCCCCAGAATCTCAATAACCCCAGGAAATCTCAGCAAAAATCTGGGGTGCAGGGCTTGTTAGCGACGGCGATTTCTAATCGTTCGTTTTTTGGTGGATAGAGTTGCGGGAGGCAAAAGGAAAGAGAAAATCCGGGGAAGGCCTGTTGCCGGCGGACGACAGCCAAGAGAACCGAACTGTGGCACAAGCAAAACTTCCGAAACTGTTGCCGATGGGGAAAGCCACAGTTGGAGAGGCACCTGCCTGGACAGTAAATTACCACGTCGTTCATTTGCTGGAGGGAAGGTACTTGTGACGGCGCGGGGAAACAGGTTGGGAGGGCAGTTCCTGCTTAAGCTTAATCCACGTGGCTGTCACAGCGCGGTGGCTAAACAATTAGCAGGAGCGCCAGCGACATTTCATCATCCATCCATCCATCCATTCCCATCTCCAAAAACCGCTCGGTCACATCTTGGCCACAATTTCCCCGCATTCGACGCTACCGTCCGTTGCGAGACTTTGGGGCTAGGCCGCTGTATTGACTGTGGATGCAGGCTAGACCTGCCTGACTCGGATGTTGTCAAGCCTGTGATCCTTTGGAGACAGGAGGGGAGAGATGAGTGCCAGCTCTTGCGTCAGACCCCTTCCAAACAGCAATCCCATATCCTCTGCAACATGGCAACACAATGCGTCGTCTCATCCTCAGAACCCACACCACACACGCGTCCCATATCCCCGAGTCAACCAATCCCTCCCCCGTCATCGGTGGAGGGCCCTTGTTCTCCGTGCCCGCATCCAACTCAGATCGACGGCCCGGAGGCAGATGCCGCGAAGCAGGACAACGGAGCCAGCCTGAGGGAGGGTAGATGGACACCCAGGGCTAGACCCCCAATGGCATCCTCGGAACACTTCCTCATCTCTCAGCAGGTGAAGCCACTTCTGGTTTGGATAGATCGAATTTGCGGGGGAGGCGAGCCCCTGTCACGTCTCCACGACTTGGCCAAGCGAGGCTAGGGAGGGGACAAGGTTGGAAAACTCGGACACACACACTGCTGGGGCAAATGGAGTTGCAACCCATATTATTAGTCTACCGTGAGGGGAACGACATATCAAGTCCACGAAACGACTGGGGTTTAATCCCAAGACGGTAGACCGAGGGCCGAAAGCTGCTATCGGGCGTCGGCCAGTTTTTTTATTTGAAAGGTCCCTGCTCTTCCCACTTGGAGGGATCTGCATCTCGACAAACTACAGCTTCCCCAAGCTTCAGTCTCCCCTTTCCATCGGCGAGCTTCACAGAGACACTCAGTGACGCAGGGCCTCCCCTTTCCCACCCTGTCTAATTCTTGCCACACAAAAAGTCTCTTTCGAGGACCACACCATGGCCTACTCCGACAAGGACCAGGAGAAGGGCATCGACGACCAGTCTGAGAGACTCGAGGATACCACCCGTGGCACTATTAGTGATGCTGCTGGGCGCGGTCACATAGCCACCGATGCGTGAGTCGGAATGACTCTTCTCACAGCAACACACGACTGACCAAAGTTTCAGCTACGGCAACTCACTTGTCCAGTTCGATCCTGCTGCCGAGCGTCGACTGAGATGGAAATTGGACTTGTACACCGTCCCAACTGTCGCGGTCCTGTACCTTTTCTGTTTCATTGATCGCGCCAATATCGGTGAGTCAATTCATCTCGGTTCACTTGAACAGAGTCTAACTTGATAGGCAACGCTCGTATCGCCGGTCTCAACGAGGACCTCAAGCTTGAGGGCTACGATTACAATGTCATCCTCTCCGTCTTCTACATTTCGTACATCATCTTCGAGATTCCCGCTACCGTCACTTGCAAGTGGATGGGCCCAGGCTGGTTCCTCCCTCTCACATCTCTTGCTTTTGGCATTGTCAGTATCGCCACCGCCTTCGTCAAGACCCAGGCCGCTGCTTGTGGTGTACGATTCCTTCTGGGCATCTTCGAGGCCGGCATGCTGCCAGGCATTGCCTACTACCTCTCTCGTTGGTACAAGCGCGCCGAGTTGACCTTTCGCCTATCGCTCTACATGGTCATGGCTCCTCTTGCGGGTGCCTTTGGTGGTCTCCTAGCCAGCGCGATCCTTAAGCTCGACAGCTTTGGTGGCCTCCACCATTGGCGCATGATCTTCGCGATCGAAGGCATCATCACTATTGGCCTCAGTCTTCTCGCCTTCATTACCCTTACTGACCGACCCGAGACGGCCCGGTGGCTTACACAGGAGGAGAAGGACCTGTGTATCGCTCGTGTCAAGTCGGAGCGTCTTGCTCAGACTGAAGTCGTTGATGGCATCGACCGGACCAAGCTCAAGCGGGGAATTACTAACCCAGTCACTGTCCAGATTGCCTTCATCTTCCTATTCAACAACATTACTGTTCAGGGCCTTGCGTTCTTCCTCCCGACCATCGTTGGAACCATCTACCCCGACTACAGCACCGTTCAGAAGCAACTCTACAGTGTCCCTCCTTACGCCGTGGGCGCCTTCTTCGCTGTCGCCTTTCCAGCTCTTAGTTGGTACCTTGACAAGCGCCAGATCTTTATTATCCTCTCCGCACCCACTGTCATTATCGGCTATGCTATGTTCCTGGGTTCCAAGGTTGCCGAGGTTCGATATGGTGCCTGCTTTATGATTGCTAGCACCTGTATGGTGTTGGGCACCATGACGAATGCCCATATCAGTGCCAACGTCGTGAGCGATACGGCACGAAGCAGTGCTATTGGTCTCAACGTAAGTATCTTGGACTCTGCCATTTCCACGTTCCGTGCTCACCCGAATAGGTCATGTTTGGTAACGTCGGTGGTCTCATCGCTACCTGGTCTTACCTTGTCAAGGACGGCCCGCACTTCCCCATCGGCAACGGTCTCAACTTGGCTTGTGGATGCCTCATCTTCCTTCTGGGTATTGGAGGCTTTCTCTGGATGAAGTGGGACAATAGCCGACGAGACAAGCGAAACGTGGAGCAGGAGCTGGCTGGTATGAGCCCCGAGACGATCGCCAATCTGGACTGGAAGCACCCCGGCCACAGATGGCGACTGTAAGGAATCACGAGACTGCGACGAATTTATGGGAGGCTCTTGAGCCTAATCTTTGGGTATCCTGTGGGATTATGACAGCGAAGCATTACCGAGTAATATGCCAGGTTTCATTACATGATTCCCCTGTTTCTCAAAACCTGCCCTTTCCCCTGTGACTCTATCCATGGTTCACATACATTGATATCATGGCGATCCTTTCATCCTGACAACGCCGAGTCCAACATCCCGTTCAGACATATGTGCCAACGTCCTGCGACTATCCATAAAACTCATCAACCCACTTGGCCACCTCCTCGTTGGTCATCAAGGACTCATTCACCAGACGTCCGGCGTGGCGCCAATAGTGAGAGTCGATGGTGTTCATGCTTAGCTCTTCGACCGGGTGAATGAGTCCCGGCACATGCTGAATATTATCTCGACCTAGAACCTCGATGTCGGGGGCGACAACTTCTTTCTACGAAGGCTGGGCGACGACGGGGTTGGGTGACACGACTATGGTGTCCTTCCACATAGGAGGATCGACTGCTTGAGGCTGTTGATCGGAAAACTTGACGTTCTTCTTGCTCGAGGATTGAGTTTTCTTGATCGCAGAGGTCGGACGCTTGGAGGTTTGCTGCGTCTTGGCTCTGGGGCGCTTGGCGTACGTCTTGGTCTGCTTCTTGACGCCAGCGAAGGCAGGGCCCTGGTTGGGCATCTTCTTGGCTTTTTCGTCGCCCGAGGATCTTGTCTTGGCCATCCTCAGGTGTTGGAGGGTTGGTTGGGATGGGATGGAAAGGAGGTTGAGGTGTTGATGCTCAAGGTAAACACTGCACTGTCAGGCAAGCACTGGCAGCTCGCGCGTTGTCAACTCACCACCGTTCGCTATCTCGTTTTTCTTCGGGCTCTCCGTTTGAAGAAAAGCTCACGGAGAGAATGATAGGGTTGTTTTTCGGTTTCGCGTTTGCCCTGTGGCCTGGGCTGGTAGAGAGGCGGGTATGTGCCTTGGGATGTTGGAGGGTAGGAGAAGGGGTGGCGTGGTGGAAGAGATGAGCATTTGGCGAAGAGGAGAAATAAAGGAGGGGCAGATCACGGTGAATGAATTTAGTGCATTATTTCGACCTGGTACTGAGGTGGTGAACAAGTAGTTGAACAACAGGTGAGGCTTGGTAGATGTGCGAACAAAGATGCTTTCCCGCCGTTTGGGAATGCCGTCAGATGGAGAAGCGGCATAGGGACAGCGCTACTCATATTTGAACAAGATAACGGAAGAAGATGAATTCTTGCAAAAGTCTACGGCCCTTAAGTGAACTACCGTGCCTCTCTTGGACGGCACCCTCCGCCCAAGGCCCCTTTTGATGAGCTCGGGCAGCGCACGCAGACTGGCGAGGGCACGCCTGACAGGCAGCAATGGACTCGGATCAAAAGGAATACCCAAGGTGTATTGATTTTAAGCTCATGGCATGGGAAGCGATATTAGTGAGTTCAAACCGAAGGATCAATGCAATGATTGCCCTTGAGGCTTACCGATCACTGCTGCAGTAACCAGCAGATGCGAGTACGATTATCATCAGGCGCGAGACTTGATGTGCCGCGGGCATGGAGTCATGGGATTGCAGATAATTGAATTTCATTGAGCTTCGGTGCTCAGAAAGGCCTGGACATTGCTTTCTGCTCTGTAAACTTCACGCTTGGGTATGGTGACGCCGCTCTTGACTGTCCTGTACCACAACTCCTCTAATCATGCTGCGGTTTTAGAGGAGAGGATGCCAATGCTTCCCTCCATAAGCTTAGTATTTCATTATGATATTGATTTATGCAATTTACCTAAGCCATAGAGCAGTCAAACGTCTTCTGTTTGGTGTGATGTGTATTAGCCTGCTAAAGCACTGGACGGGGCCTTGCCTGACCGTCACGGTGTGCAAGGTCGAGCAGAAAGTTGAGATGAACTGGACCTCGAATTCCGTTGAGAGATTGTGCATGGAGTAAGTACCAGATAAGCTGCTCGCATTACCGCATGGCGATAATTGAGAGCTCACCCGCTATGAATAGCATCATTGCCTTACCACAACCCATGACTTCTCGCCAACAATGGATCACAGGCCCAAGCTCCCCTAAATCAACAATAAAGATCCTTTAAATCATCTCAGCCCAAATTCTACAGTCTTCATCCCCTCCTTTGAATAATCCCATCTCACTATTCATCTAAAGCCAGTGTTCATCTGAAGCCATTGTGCTGCAAACAAAGACTCCTCAAAGCAGCATCATGCCTCAAACAATGGCCCGCTCAGTGTTCACAATTCCCTTTGATCCGTTTGCAAAAAAATCAGATTCTGCCATTGACAGTGGCCGAGTGTTCGGGCCAGTGTTCGCTCTCCCCTCACTTTTCCTTCACGTTTGGGCGCAGTGCCGAGAACTGAATAGAGGGCTCAAACGGGAGCGATAGATAGAAACGCTTCAATTGATCTAGAAATAATAACCTCCTCTCCTTTCCCCCGCTCATACATCTTTTTCGAGTGCATTTTCAACTTCTCCTCCTCTCTTCTGCTCAACATCATCACCACCTTCATTCACTTACATCCCAACATCGCGAGCAACACCACACATCACACTGCCAATCATGGCTATTCACAGCACCAAACCTTCCTCCTCTCCCCCACGTTCCTCCGCTACCGGTCTTG
The DNA here is from genome assembly GCA_013266205.1 of Fusarium decemcellulare. Classification (NCBI taxonomy): domain Eukaryota; kingdom Fungi; phylum Ascomycota; class Sordariomycetes; order Hypocreales; family Nectriaceae; genus Fusarium; species Fusarium decemcellulare. The sequence continues at coordinate 13,652 of JAAGWO010000985.1, read as the reverse complement.
CCTGGGTCTGCAAGCACTGCGGCATTACTTACAAGATCGCCGTCACCCGCCGCTGCCTCAAATGCTTCGCTACCACCAAGATTGGTCCTTCTACCACTCCGGCCTATAAGCGCCGCCGGCGTCTCGAGAGGTACGCCAAGATGCCCAGCATCGCCCATATGGATTACGAACACTGGACCATCTACAACGACTGGCGCCGTTTCCGCGCCTCCTACAGCGCCGACCCCGCCGCCTGGAAGAGCCGCACCAAGCGTGAGCTCCGCGGCGCCGAGGGCAAGGAGCGCCAGGCCCTCAAGGATGAGCTTGAGATGACTCGGAGGATCGAGATTACTGAGGAACGGAAGAAGCGCTTCGCCAACGGTACCTGGTCCTGTGAGAAGGATTGCGACTATCTCAGCCAGTGCGCACACGAGCGATACGAGGCCAAGCACAATGGTGTTGCAGTGGTTGGCAGCGTTATCAAGCCGGCAATCGACGACATCGTCAATGTTGATCCCACCTGTGCCCTTCTTCCAGAGCCAAAAGTTGAGGTGGCCGACCCTGAGGCCATTTACGACGACGACGAGATCATTATGGCCTACGAGGCTCGCGACCAGTACGACTGGTTCACCAAGACCCAAGACGATGCCGACCTGAACGACGACGAGGAGGCAAAGCTCTCGGACGAGACTGAAGAGGCCTAATCAGCGCGCAAGGAAAAGCCTGCATGAAGGGGATCGTGGATAATGGTGGATAATGGTGGAAGGTCTTAGGAGGGACTGGGTTCTAGACAAGTCGGCATCGCTACTACATACACATCATCTGTGAGGGGAGAAAATGGCTTCATTATAGGCTCAACGATACCTGCATCTTACAGCGAATTGACAATTACACTCCAAGTTCGTAACTCTTCATCTCCGTGACTCAACCAGGAACTCGTATTCTCCGTGTCTACCTAATCCAGACCATCAGCTCAACGGTTCCGTGTCTCATCTCATACCGGACACCGAAGCGAAAACACATTTGTTGTACACCACTCTCGTAGCGAAAATGGTACAGGGCCGGCCCGTCATGGCGTGGGCCTTTTCATCATAAGCGCCGACTTCTCGAGTTGACGCGAAGACTCCTCATGTGCCCTTCGAAAAGCGCAAGCGCCTTCGCTTATCCAAGCTGTCGTCGTGCGGACATCCGCCCCTCTCGCGACGCCCCCGTTGAATTCGAAACAAAGCATTTCAGCATTACCGTTCCATATACCAGCATTTCACAAGACCGAAGGAAGCAAAAAGCAAAACCATATCCCGAATCGAGTCCATGTCTAACCCTCGAGCGCCTTGGCCTTCTTCTTCTGCTCGACCTTGAGAAGCAGAGCACGGTTGATGTGTGGCAGCACACCACCATATGCAATTGTAGCGCGGATCAGAGTGTCGAGCTCTTCATCACCACGGATGGCAAGCTGGAGGTGGCGGGGGGTGATTCGCTTGACCTTGAGATCCTTGGCGGCGTTCTGTCATGAAAACGTCAGCATCTGCAACAGGCACCTGCGGTGACTCAGTGGAAAACTTACGCCTGCCAACTCTAGGACTTCAGCAGTCAGGTACTCGAGAACAGCAGTAACGTACACGGCAGCCTTGGCTCCCACGCGCATCTTGTTCTGGGTGTTCTGCTTGAGGAAACGCTTGACACGACCACAGGGAAACTTGAAAACACAATGTCAGTAACAGCTTCGATGGAAACGGCAGTGTACGATGGATGCTCGCACACCGACTCGTCTTTGTCTGCGCATCCCGTGTCGTCCCGCATCAGCTCCGCACGCGAGCAGTGTCGCTAGCCGTCCCAGAATATCGGTAAATCGTCCAGTACTCGTCGCGTAGGCAGAATCCCGACTGCAGCGTCGACGGAGGGATGCGCCGTAACCATGAAAAGGATTTTTCGTCGTGCGGAGATGGTCGACGCGTCGGGATGCGGATCGTGAAACTCGATGTTGGTGGCATGCGGGACTTGGGGATGCGCGCAAATCGATCGGCGAAACAAGCTCCTCCTCCTCTGCCGGATGCCGTATCATGAACTCACCTGAAGACCGGCGCGCGCAGAGTGGCTCTGCTGCTTCTTGGGGCCCTCAGCAGCGCTCGTCTTGCCCCCGGAGCTCTTTCCACCAGAAGACTTTCCCTTTCCGCCAGCCATTGTCGGAGAGGTCGCGTAGAGAAAAAAGGCGAAAAATAAAAATTGGAAAAATCTGTCGATGGATATATATGGGTTCGAACGTGGTTGATCGGTCGAGTCGGCGGGGTTTGTTGTTGATGGTGGAAACGCGGGATCGAGGGATCGTTGTGGCAGAAATTTAGCGGCTGCTGATGTTGTTGTTCGGGCAGGCTCTGCCTGGGCGAGGGCGATCTGTCTGCGTGAGGGTACCTGCCTCAGGTACTTTCCATGTTAAGAACGCCTGCTCAAGGCAGGCGCTGTGGGCGGGCACTTGCCCGCCCGCCCGCTTGGCATTGGCTGCGAGGGCCGAAGTAAACCCGAGACGGGAGCTGGGCCACCATCAAGGCTGATGGAAGAAGAGTCTGTGATATCGCGACCACTGGACAGAGGGTTTGGGCTCGGGAGAACCGCTAAAAAGGACATAATAGAAAGAGATAAGGCAAGAGAGTTGGAAGAGACTTCTTCCAAGTTTCCAGCGTCCGTGGCGGGAGAGCTGTGTTGGTGCGTAGTCGCGCTCACCTCTGGACAAGCGGCAGTCTGATTGCTGTACGCCTGTGACGGCTTGCCGCATATTCACAGCTGCGTCTCACCCAGGCTGCCTTGCTTGCCGTGATACTTGCAAGGCATGTACCAGTGTGCCTTCCGAGACAGACGTGGCAGCTCGCGGTATTCTGGCAGAAGGGAGCACTTGGCTAGTTGCTGGTTGAGATGTCGTTGTCGGCGACAGTTGAAACCAAAGACTCGACCTGGAGACGATCATGTCCCGCTGTGGCTGGTGCGTGGCTGCAGTGGCTGCCCTTAGCCGAGCATTTTCCATGCAAGGGCCACCACGACACAACGGCACAAGTGGCTCATGCTCAAATGTTTACTTTTTTAAGTGTCGTAGAGGGAGGGGCTGGGAGTATGAGGTAGATCGTGATAATCCGAGCTTAATAAAACTTCTTCCTTCTCGCTCTCTATCCGGAGCTTTATCTTCCAATTGGGATTCTTTAGCTACAATAGTGAATTGGGGCTATTCATAGCACCAGCATACCTAAGAATGTCTACCAATACCCCAACACTCGTCACTCTGCCGCCAGAGCTCATGCGCCATATAACGTCCCTCCTACCAAAGGCCTCATTGATGAATCTTCGATGCGTCAACAAGAAGCTATGCAGTTTTGTCACACCAGAAGCGTTTCGCACCGCTCGTCTCTGGGCCTATGGCAAAAACCCCGAGCGCTTCATACAACTTGCCAAGTCAAATTTCAGTGATTTAGTTCAAGAAATCACTTGCGATGCAAGGCTTGGAGTTGATGACCCGTTTAGTAATAGGAGGATGAAGCAGCTTCCATTGCTTTTCTGGGATGCATTGCACTTCCTGGGTTGCTTCCGGAATCTTAAGGCGCTGCATTTCCAGTCCACCCCTGACCGTTCTTGGACGGAGGAGGAGGACTGGGACATGGCAAAGCAGCGAAACAGAGCCATGAAGACTATCCTTCTTGCCTTGCAAGGTACCTTGAGTCGGGCCTCGAAAGGCGAGCTGGAACGGGTGTGGATGCACCCCAAAGCTTCCATGACACGCAAGGTTCATATACACAGGTGGCCAACTCACATGCCCAACTCGCCCATTACTCTGTCTACTTTCTCAGCCTCAGAAGTAGAAGTCATAACTGATCCATCTCTTCCTGAGGCTCCGCCGCCCCGCTGGGAAGCTCTAGCCGGCGTCACGGACCTCAGATTATGCATGGCCTCGAACTTGAGCGGCTACGACCGTGCCAGAGGCGAGGGCGCCGCATATTTGAAGCGCTTACCACTCACCTGGCTATCTCCGTCGATTACCGCGCATCTTCGCGTGCTCTCCCTTTATAGCCCGCGGTTGTGGGCGGGCGGCGAGGACCAAACAAGTTTTCGCCTCCTGGGAGATGCAACAAGCATGCCCAACCTCAAGGTTCTGTCTCTGGGGCGCTTCATTTTCAGCGATATGAAGGAGATTGACTGGATCTTGCAATTTGATCTTGAAAAGTTATACTTTGACGCGTGCTTCTTATTGATCAGGTATCTTGTTCAACCCGACTTAGGAGAGACTGGGCGCGTCCGTTCTGAGGATGTCAAATTTCACCCTATGCGGTGGCATACCATCTTTTCCCGAATTCGCAAGTCGATGCCCGCGTCGTTGAGGATTTTCAAAATAGGAACCGGCATTAGCTGGATGGGCGCTCCAAAGAAGACGGTGAAAGCCGCTTTATTGGATGACCCTGACCTTCGGAGGGATGAGTTGACTTTAAGGCAACCGTTCAAGCACAATGCATTCCGCTACTTCGACTGCCCCTCAGAAACCTACGACAAGAACTTCGTTGCAGACGCAAACGATGATTCCAAACTGGATATGTTTAGGTATGGGACTGGCCTGCTCATGGGACACCCTAATTGTCAGTGCCGCTACGAGTTTGAGTTCCAGGTGGACATGTCTCTCATCGACAAAGACGATGTGATGGGCGGCAAGGATAGCGGCCCCCTGTCGAAGGACGTGAGAAAGAAGGACAGAGCCACGTATCGTCGTCTTGCTCAGGTACTTGAGGAGAGACGAACCAAGATGGCATCGTAAATGGATAGATTTCGCAAAATACCCAGAATTGGTTGAATCGAGCACAGCACATGTAGGGCATGGTTATTATTATTTTATGTATTTCTTGTCAGCCTAACTACAATAACGAAGACATGTATCATGGCAGCTAAAGATAGGAAGCCAGTATCTATCTCTATTAGGAATCTCGAGACGACGTCAACTACCGTCTAGACAACAAAAACACCGAACCACCGGCGCCGTGCTCCACTCCAAGGCCGCATAAGCGGCGCCATCTGACCCGAAACGGACCAGCACCGGACTTGTTGCATTTTCCGCTGGGCAAAAATAGCATTGATCGTGAAATGCATCTGACTGCTCCAGATTGATCAATATGCCGATATGTCCGCCCATAAAACAGCGAGGTTTGCGAAAAGTATAAAAGATGACCAAGTTTTGAGCGTCTAATACGAAATCATCACTTACACCGATAATCAACACTTCACAATACTACTATCTAAACACTTTCTTAATACTTTCAAGATGCCTTCTCAAGGTCGCAAGATTGCCATCGTGGGCGGTTCAGGAACCATTGGTTCTCCCACCGTGGCCGCCCTCCTCCAAAAGAACATTCATACCATCACAGCAATCTCACGCAGCGACTCAACCGCCACCTTTCCCGACAATGTCACTGTCCTCAAGGGCGACTACTCAAACGAAAACTTCCTCATCTCCGCCCTCAAGGGTCAAGATGTTCTGATCCTGCAACTCGGTCCCAAGGTTATGAAAGCCCAGGAACCTCTCATCCGCGCCGCAGCAGAGGCTGGCGTGCCGTATATCCTCCCCACAGAGTTTGGCATTGACATCGAGGCCCCTTTGACCCGCGAGATGGCCATGATGGCAGAAAAGAAGGGAATCCGAGATTTGATAAACCAACTCGGTGTATCTAGCTGGATTGCAGTGGTCAACAACCCTCTTCTTGACTGGTCCATGAAGGTCGGGTGCTGGGGTATCGACATCAAGTCCCGCAAAGCCGAGATCTGGGATAGTGGGAACGTAAAAGCCAGCACGTCCACGCTGAAGCGCGTAGGCGACGCAGTGGCCGAGCTGCTCAGCTTGCCAAAGGAGGAGTTAGTCAAGTACAAGAACAAGCCATTCTACATCAGCTCCTTCTGTATCTCGCAGAGGGATATGCTCGAGAGCGTGCAGCGTGCGACGGGCACTACAGATGCTGACTGGGAGATTAAGCACAAGGATATTGCTGAACTGACGAGGGAGTGCGATGAGAGACTCAAGAAGGGTGATTGGATCGCTGCTATTCCTAAGCTTTATTCGTCCATGTTTCGGGATGGACTTGGGGGAAACTATAGCCACAAGGTGGTTGATATGGAACGGCTTGGGTTTACTCAGGAGGATCTTGATGAGGTTTTGAAGGGGGTTGTTGACGCCGGGGCCGCTCGAGCTTAGGTTGCATCTCGTCAAGCTTGGAACCAAAGACAGGCAGAACGATTAGACAAATCCTCCACTTAATACGATAAACGCCATTACTGATAACTACACCTGGTGACTGCCCCAGTTAGAAGATACCAAACGGTCACTCGATTCATGATGAAATGATGTCCAAGAGCTAATAAAATCAACATAAAAACGCTTCTAAATAACTCGATGCTATGTAATTCGTAACACATTATCCCATCCCGGGTCTACCTTCTCCTCTTCAACTCTCCCATCTCATAGACAAACTTGTACAACGTCATGACAGCCGCATGATCCGACGTCCACTCGTCCAGCACATGGTTGGGCTTGCCAGCCATCATGACCCACGAGTCCACCACCTCGAGCATCTCTCCCTTGTGGTAGATAAAGTCGAGGCGCTCCTGCGGCTCCGCCTTGCCGTAGTCCTCGTTCCAGGGCGTGATGGACGAGTAGGTGATGCCCTCGTCGGCGGACGGGTCCGGGTACGCCACGCGGTACGAGTCGATGAGGCCGGCCTCGAGGGGCTTCTTCGATGTCGGCCAGTCAAACTTGCCTTGCCCGCAGTGCTTGTGCTTGTCGGTCCAGTCGAGGTGCGACGGCGCGTTGAAGTCGCCCACCAGGAAGACGGGGACGGCGTCGGTGTTCTCCAGCTGCCTGCCCATGGAGCTGAGCGTGTCCTCAATCTCGGTCGGCCGCCCGCTGTCGTATTCACTCTGCATGACCTCGTCGGCACTCATGCCGTCGAAACAAAAGTTGTACGGGCCGTACGGCGTGTAATTGAGGTGTGCAACCCAAAAGTTGACCATCTGCCACTCGCCATCCAGCTCGATCAGTGCGCCTCCTGACTTGTTGGTGTTGCCAGTGGTGATTTGAATGGGGAATTTGCTCAAGATGCTGTGACTCTCCTTGCTGGCCCAGTAGTACCAGCCAAGGGCCTCTGCCAGCGCCTTTGCTCGGTCTCCGCCATGGTCCTCCTGGATACCGATGATGTCTGCCTTGGATTTTATGATGAATCGCAACTGCTTCTCGTGATACTCGCTGAACCTGGTGCCGCCAAACCACAGGTTCATCGACATGACCCGGAGCTCGGGCACCTTGACCTGTGTGCGGCCACGCACGGGAAGATGCACCTTCAAGGACGCCATAGACTCGCCGCGCTTAGCATAGACGGTGAAGGTCAGATCTCTGGCCCACCTGCCTGGCTGACCTCCAAGGCCACCCTCCTTGGTAATATCAAGCCATCCCGGTAGGTTTGTTCCCTGGTGGAAAGTGACGCCTTTGGAGTCGCCCCTAATAAGCCCGCCAATCTTGGCGCCGTACCAATCGCCTCCCCGGGCAGGCGGAAGGGTGATCTCATCAACAACGAATTCAAGACCGGTCTTTGGTTCCTCAATGAAGTATACATCAAAGGGCCACGAAAGCCAGTCGTAACCGTCCTTGGCGTGGAAGAAGGCCGTGTATCTTCCCGGTCGCAGGTTTCCAACAGGAACCTTGACCCGGCCCTTGCTCTCGGGGGCATAGACCCAGGCAGCCGAGTTCTTGGAGTACTTCTCGGCCCAGTTTATGATCAGGCCGACGCCAGCATCCTCGTACAGACCAATCCAGTTCTTTTCGTGTGGTTCGGGGGTTTCGTAGTCAAAGGTAAAGTATGGTTCGCCCTCGACGAGAGTGATGTTGCCCTTGGGATCGATGATCTTGGAACTAACAGAGAGGGTGAAGTAGAGGGCGGAAGCAACCGCCAGCAAGAGTTTTTGGAAATACATGATGAATTTAGTCCACTACCCTCTTAGACAATTTTGTCCACGGGTTGTAGACCTGAGGTTGAAGATGATCGGATCTGCCAAACCCAGAAGTGAGGAGCCGAGACACAGACTTTAAAAGAGTGGGAGGGCAAGGATGTAGACAATCGGCGGTTTCTTTTTTCGTTACATAGCCAAACCCTGCTGCCCTACCATGCATAGGATCTGAAGTCCGATTCAAAAGGGCGCTGCCAAGGCCTCCGCCGCGTTGGATGCCGCGTCATCTTGACTGTAACCAGCAATGAGGCCACTCAGAGACCGAGCTCACTTACCTAAAGCGGATATCAGAGCGGGTTTTTGTGGCGCGAATCATTGTTAAACGAGACGGGCGCCTCTTTTCAGAACCGGCCGAGACTTTGCAACTCGCATTATTCGCCCAGCTACGACAAAGACACGACGACAAACGCGCCGCGTGTGCTTTTCGCCTATTTTTCGTATACCTAACATCTTTTGAATTTCCTCGATTTTTCTCAGCAGGCAACAACATTGCCGAGAAGAGACCTCGACAGTACCAGATTGAACAGCAAAGGATCTTCGGTTCTAAAGGTAGAGTCTGAACTAAAGGTAAAGACCGAACTCACCAATGGTCTCGCAACTACATCTCCATAGAGCCGGAATGTATGGCCCTATTTGATGGCTGTGTTTAGTTTTTAAGCTGTTTGATTGGACGAGAATGTCTCGTCTCTGACAAGGTACAGGATCCTTCGCATTGGGCTCGGATTCTTTTGTCAGCAGCCGCGCAACCCAACACCCATAGAGGCGCAGAGCTTGTTGGTTGTTACTCCAAAGGCCTCGACTCAAGCCTTCGCCGTGAAATTCGTATCTTCACGAAATGGCAGAAACCAACAGGTTGCATCGTGCATTGGAACAATAACAATCACCAGGAAATCAGAGCTGTCCCAGCGAGGTAAGCAGCCCGGCAGCTGGCCAAGACGTCGTCGCATCATGTCGCATCTGCCCATATGTGGACGCGCAGGAGGCTTCCCGAGTTGATCGACGAATTCTTTAACAAATCCGTGTCTCACTCCTTTTCCAACGGGGCTCGCATTGTGTGAGATATTATTCGTAATTGCTGGGCCCAATTCCTTCAGTCGCCAACTTATTAATCCGATGATCGTCAGCTTTCCTCGCCAACTTGGATCACCAACAGAAATTGCCAAGTAGGAGATACGAAGCCAAGAGGCACTGCCATGAGCACGTTTCAAACTCATCATGCAAACTCGCATCTTTGCAACGTTGCGCTATCGTCAGCAAGTGGCCCTATAATTAGTGAATAGTCTCATGTCTCAACATTGACGACATTTGCAGAGCCAAGAGAGGCTGCGCGCGCAGTGGTGACCAGAAGTGAACAGCGGTGAAGATGTTGGCCGCTACAGTTGGTAAAAGAACCAACAGAAAGCCACAAAGTCATCAACTCCAGCACAATTTGTAAAAGAGCTGCGCCGCCATCGCTTCTAGACACCACTTCATTCTATCGCCGGTCTTATATACGCCCGCGCCGACAGCCCGAGACGTGATGCGTGACCAAGTGCCTAGATTCTGGGCGGATCGGTGTCATGCTGCAAAGCAACAGGAATCTGACTCGCCACGTGCGATGCAAGACCATCGAGGCAACTCGTGGTAAAGGAATGCACTTGCACAGTGCTCGCCGCGACAAGAACGTCATTGAGGCGCATTCGCCCCTGGGCTGCTGACACTTGTCTCGCCCATTCTCAGCGCAAAGTCCAGACCGGGTGGCTTCCGCGTCTCGTGGTTGGGTCGGAATCAGCTGGCGCCGATGGCCGCGTCGCTTGACGAGAGCCGGGAACCTCATCGCCGTACACCGAAATCGAGAGGCGGAGGCGAGGGACTCTGCAGACAGCCCAACCGGAGTTGCAGAATGCAGGCGGGAGGCGGCAACACGGGAAGCCTGCATAGGCATGGCAATCGAAGCCGACGGACTGGCACTCTGGGAATGATTTCCAGGAGCATCGCGCAGATCATGCGCTCGGGCGTTGCTTTGGTGCCTGACCTTCACTCACCTCCTGCTGGAGCGGAGTCTGTGGCGATGTCCTGGAAGCAAGCCGTGAGGCTCAAGAGGGATGGGGCATGGCTGCGGCTGACGTCGATCCCCCGCCAAAAATCAAAACCGAAACAGCTGGTTGGTGGTTGAGCAAGGAATACGACACGATGCTGTAGGTGCCTGCCATGGCAGCTTGGGAGCGGCCTGATTTGATATCGAGACAGACGAACAGTGAGCATAGCAGGGCGAACTTGACAGAGGAGGGTGTCGTCAACTGCGTCGCATGACCGTCTCAGGGCATGGTCAACCATGTTGAGAAGACACGTGCTCCGTGAATGTGGTGGGCGATGACAGATTCGGCATCTAATTTGAGCCTTCAGGCGAGGCAGACGGACGGGGGTCCAAGTCCTGTCGTTTGGACAGTGGTAAAGATTCACACAAAGGGTGTGTGATGTGCGAATCGATAGCACCAAGATATCTACGGAGGAGAGACCGCGGATGTGGTCCGACTACCGGCGCTTCTAGAGGAATTCATCTCCAAAGTCAGGGGCATTCTGGCCGGTGGAGAGCAGGCCGCGTGACTTTGGAGCCGCCATCTCCGGGGGGATGGCAGCCGAGCGACGGTGCATCGCAAAGAGATGAGGCTAGGCCGGGATGCTTGATTTCCCAAGGATTCCAATAGCCCCAGGAAGGACCCTCCGGTTCTAGGGGACGCCCAGGCGAGGCGAAATGGACTACGCTAGTAGGCTTCTCGAATTTGACAGACGATGATGATGGCGAGGCGAACTCTCCAAGAGGGGTGAGGCATGGAGCTTGTCGTTGTTAGGGAGAATTTAGAAAGGAGATGAGGGGCCGGCCGACTGGAGTGGTGATTGATGATGACTGCAGGTGCAAGGCGCAACTAAGTGCTTGCACATCACCGTAGTCGACATAAAGATTAGCGCAGACTTGGCGCGAAGCTTCTCATAACATGCGCTGATGTTTATGTCGGCTGCTTAATAGCATGCAGTCGTGAACAAGGTCGTCTGCCACCAAATGTCACTCACCCGCTCTGGCGGGAGATGGTGGGTGAATAAGGTGCAGAACCACAGCATCTAATATCTCCCCGTCTGCCTCACCACAGTGCGCTCCACTTCATCTAGAATGTCGCTACCCAAGCAAATAGTCAGGATCAAGGGACCGACAAAGCCAGCGCCAACGCCAACATCGCCAACGCTTCTCGTCCACTGCTTCGGCCGTGAGCCAGCTGCACCGCGACCCCTCTCCAGCTTGGCTGTCCCAGTGACCAATTTCCAGGGACCTGGGTCCCTCTTGCTAGGGCGACTTGGCCTTGCGGTTGGGACATGGGACACGAACGACGACCCAAAAGGCCGGGGAGGCCCCTGAGATCAAGCCCCTAAAGACGACCCAAGCAAGCGGGTTAGGATGACCCCGGCTTGGACATGGCCACGAAGGAGGGGCAATTCTGTAGAGTAAAAGGGGCTCTCTTGTCCTTTGTTAGAAGCGATGGATGGAAACGACTACGAAGGACGGCTAGAGCTGAACCTGAGGCGGTGCTTTGTCGTAGCCAAGGTAGGTATGACGTGAAGAGATAAAGAATTCGGGCAATGAGTTGCAAGTAGCGTCTCCTGGGTGATGATGACGAGGATCTTTTTTTCTTTTTCTACTTGTTTTTTCCTTCTCTATGGAACTCTATTACTTATGCTAAGAAACTCACACTGTGCAAGCGCCTCCACTGAGTGATTGGCTTCCCGTCCGACGGGCCGCTACTGGCATGTTGACGGAATCGGGAACTTGTTGCAGAGCCAGAGGCAACGGCAACGCAACAGAGTGAGGCGAGGCGAGCGCAAAAAGCCAGTCTCGTCTGCGGGAAGCCAAACCAAAAAGTCACGTCAGTTGGCCTGCATCCGCTCGGATACAACGTCAACGTTGGGGACGTTGGACGGTCAAAGTGTCTGTGCCGAAGAGGGTGCGGGTTCAATAACGAGAGATGATGATCCGTCCGTGATCGCACCGCAAGGACGAGGTTACAAGAGCCGCACCCGGATCTGTGTTGTGGTGTGTGTGCCTCGCCTGCCGCACGTGGCTGTGACATATCTCTGGTCGTATTTGCATTAATATGCATTTTAATTGAGGCATCTCAAATCTCCTCTGCAGTCCCCTGGAAACCTCTATTATTCCCTTGCCGCAAAGGGAAATTCGACAAAAACACCGGACCACGCACCGATGCTGAGGTTCCCAAATCCGAGACAAAGCAAGCAGAGACATGCCATCTCGATAGCCCGAGCGCAAGCACAGCAGGAGATGGGTTCATCCACCATGCTGAGCTCTTGTGCTGGGTTGGTAGTACGTATGGCACCGCGTAATTTACATTACATGGGACAGTATCTGTACTAGCAGCATCCGGGGAGCAGAAGCCGGCCGCATGGTGAAAGGGGCCACCAGACAGACCAAGACCTGCAAGATGGAGCAGACGCAAGATGGACGGGGAGGTCAGATCCATTTGATGGAGAGAGAAAGCCCAGATTTTTCCGGCCGGCGATAAATCGTCTCCATTTTGCATCATGTGCGGGACTGTGGAAAAAGGTCAATCTCGACTCTTTTCTCGGTCCATTCTTCCCCTATTCCCCCTTGACGTCAAGATACAACAGTGCCCAAGGTGGGCAATTGTCGCTGGAACGGTGCTACCCAGTCATTTAATATGAGACGATGCGTAGGCTGCCTCTCTCGGCCGACCGTTAGATGAGTCTGAGGTCTTGTTTCAGACGCCGCGAGTGCATGACATTATAAGATTTCGCTTCCAGCGGATGGATGGTGGCAGTGGTGAGAAACAAAGCCGGCCTTGACATGGGTTTAAGCTGAATGGATGCCCCTCGGCAATGAAGGTACCGCGTGTTGAACCTTGTGCAACATGTGGGATGAGGCAAGAGATTTGAGTTGCCCGTCCCTGAGTCAATCGAAACTTCTTTTCTCCCGCCGAGTCAGGACGTGAGGGGAAAAGAGTCATTTGCAGAGGCTCACTTTAAACTGCGGTGGGCTTGGTTGACGAGTCTCGCCCGCAAAAATGAGTCGCGGGTTGGCGCAAGTCATCCAGGAGCAAGGGTTATTGCCGGATCTAGGAGAAAATGCACAGCAATATGCACAACATAAATTCATTGGAAGATGCTCTCAGACATACATGTCCATTTTGAGTTGATGCCGGCACAACAGAGGACAACCGATGCCTTCTCTCACACAAATGGGTGTGTCCACACCAGCATATCCGGCCCACTCAAGGGCCTGTGTCGGGAGGAGGACGCTCGCACTGTTGGAACATCTGCCACATTGGGATGGGGTTGAAGAAGCACTTGACTTGGATGCTCCCAGCTGGGCAGCCCGAGAGCTCACCTCAGCTGGTATTGTCCTTGGAATCACACATCGTCATGGCCATCACGCGGGGCTACCTCGCAGCCTCTCGTTGCCTGTTTGGCCAGGTACCGCTGCAAGCATCCAATCCCCATCAGCCACTGGCAGAGGCTGAGAACCGTGGATCGAAATATCTCTCTTTCTTTAGCTCTAGCGTCATTCACAAAACGATGCCAGAGGCCAGCCTTTCCCCCTCCCTCCCCTCCGCAGACCGCAGCTGGTGCCGGGATCTGCTGCCCTCCACCTC
>JAAGWO010000983.1:0-53861 GCA_013266205.1 Fusarium decemcellulare | reverse complement strand
TTGAATTGACCGCAGCCCTGCAACCAACCCGATGCACATACTCTCTCCTTTGAGGGCTACCGTCTGTGGTCTAAGCGAATCGGTCTGGGCCTGCAAAATGCTGGATTACGCCCTGGAGACCGCGTTCTCTTTTTTGGTGGCAATCATCTCCTGTTCCCATGCATCTTCATGGGAGTGATTATGGCTGGGGGAGTTTTTACGGGCGCGAATCCTGCATTCACTACCCAGGAGCTGACCTATCTGCTCCAAGACAGCAGCCCGACCTTTGTTATTGCGAAACCCGACGTCTTGGCCATTGCGGTAGAGGCTGTAGAACGGCTCGGTCTACCGAAAAGCCGTATATATGTTTTTGACGATTCGACCGTCAACAATCCGCCGAGTGATTCGTTGGCGGAACGTCACTGGAGTCAACTTGTGGCTGATGCCAATGACGCTCAGTCTTTTCAGTGGTTTGAACCGCTGGATCCGGCCTCAACAACGTGCTGTTTGAACTATAGCTCCGGTACATCTGGGCTACCCAAAGGTGTCGAGACGACTCATTCCAACTACGTTGCAACCGGCGAGGCCGCTATGATTCATCGTGACCTGGAGAAAAGCGGAGATCAACCCGAGCGCGCTCTCTGTTTCCTACCGCTGTACCACGCTGCCGCTCAGACAGTGTATGCTATCGACTATCCCAAGATGGGTATCACCACATACATGATGCCGTCCTTCAACTTTCCACAAATGCTCGAATGCATTCAGCGCTTTGGCATCACCGAACTTCTCGTCGCACCACCGATTGTCCAGGCGTTGTGCAGCCCGTTGACCCGCAAGTACAATCTCAGTTCCGTCAAAGCCATCTTCTCTGGGACATCACCACTTTCCCCAAAGCTGGCCCTCCAGGTTGAGAAGCTGTGGCCAAATCGAGAGGTTCAAATTCGCCAAGCTTGGGGCATGACCGAGCTCACAGGAGTCGGAGCTGTTTGGGATGCTTCCTCCGCCCCGATTCCAGAATCGGTAGGGGAAGTGGTTCCTAATGGGACTATAAAGTTGATGGATGGTGAACGTGAAATCACCGAACCTAATGTGTCCGGAGAGATGTGGTTTTCCGGCCCTGTTATGATGAAGGGGTATTGGCAGAACTCTGCCGCGACGCAAGACACGATCGTTGAGGAGGACGGCACCAGATGGCTCAAGACAGGCGATCTAGCTTATGTGGATTTTTATAGCCCAGGAGCAAACATTTTTCTGGTTGACCGGATCAAAGAGCTGATCAAAGTCAAAGGATACCAAGTACCACCAGCAGAACTAGAAGCCGTGCTGCTTCAGTGCCCAGGTGTGGCAGATGCTGGCGTTGTCGGTGTCCAGTTGGAGGGCACTGAAGTCCCTCGTGCCTACGTCGTCAAAGCTGCAGATTCGACGATCACCAAGCAGGAAATAACGACATGGGTAGAGGAAAGACTGACGGAGTACAAATGGCTAAAGGGGGGAGTAGCATTCGTCAACAGCATTCCTAGGAATCCGGTGAGTGATGTACCCTTGGGACTAATGATGGGCCAAGCGAGTGCTAATGAGCTCTAGGCTGGAAAAATTCTTCGCCGTATCTTGAGGGATAGGGCGGCTGAGGAGATCGGTGTGACGACATTAAATTGACATGGATTGGAGACTCCTGAGGAGGAGACAACGTGGACCACTGTCTGAGATCCTCTGCAGGTGGGTTCAAAAGACGTTTTAGACTCAGACCTACTTTTGTCTGGTCGGACTTGCAAATGCGTTTTCCTCTTTACATGGGTGGCTGGATTTGGAGGACTAGATAGCTGGCGAATGATGGCTTAACGGGAAGATACTCTTACGACTGGGAAAATACGTAAAAGCGGTCTCGTAGAGTGAGCAGCACACTTATAAGTCAATATGATAACTATAATTGAAAGCTCGGAAGGAAGTCCGTCGGGGCCTGAGGCTCTTGAGCATCTCCCGCTTATGATTTGTGCCCTATTTGATAGTTGGTTGGGCATCATTAGGAGTTAACGCTCTCTGCAAACTCATAGATTATTTTTGCCTGTTTATACTAGAATTGCACATGGAAATATCTACTTATGTATTGAGCAATGTGGCGGGTTTGATATCGGTACTTGGAGAGTAAGCTTTGGTATAGACTTCAAGGAAATCGAGATTCTTATGATGCAGGATACTTATCATAACGGGGATAAGATTGTATTGATATGGTATAACTATATAGGGAGAGATAAGGTAGTTCAAACACAGACTTAAAGACGTAATAGCACTTCAATCGGTTCCCTCAAATGAAAGCCATTCAGATTGTATGAAGTCCGTTGTCAAGGTTCGATGGGTACTGCTCCTTGGGCCCCTAGCCTAGTTGAGGGGGATAGAGTCTTCTTCGCCCTTGATCTGCTGGCGACCCTTTTTGCCGAGCTGAGGGAAAAAGTTGGCTGGATGAAAAATCGTAATGAAGCCAACAGCAAGAAGGATCATTGCGGCATCAAAGATCAGAAAGGTGAGTTCGTCCTTCATAAGATCGCTGCCCCATCCAGTGGCCATTTCTGGGATACTATTAGATTGAATTAGCCATTGTACTCGTAAATATCCCGACATAAGTCAATCTCACCGATAGATACAGCGGATCAGGATGGCAATGTATGCAGCCGAGATGGCCCATACAAACACCTTGACTCGGTCATGGCCACAAAATGTCCTCTTGGAGCCCAGAAAGTCGGCTGTCGAGGGGCGAATGCTTCCGTAGCCGTATGATCCACCAGCCTTGGCTCGTCGGCGGTAGTAGAGCAGCATCAGACCTCCACAAACAACCATGTTGACGACTTGGAATACCACGCCGAGAATCAGCAGTGCAGAGCTAATGTCTGACATTTTGGCGTTGTCCTTGTCTCCGGAAGATGACATGGCGGCAAAGGCACATCCAGCAGCTTGAATAATGATGCAGACTACGTCAGATCCGACGAAAAGCCAGGGATACCATCGGGGTTTGATGGTCGACCATTCAGTGCCATAGTGCATGACCAGGTGCTTAAAAGTAACCGCAATAGCCGCTGCGACGAATGTTGGCGCGAGCATCAGCATGAACAGCTGGAGCACAAAGGGCATGAACTTCCATGGGTTGTCGGATAGAAGCTTTCGGCAGAAATAACCCAAAAGCTCGAAGCCAGTGCCGATACCGAGGTAGACTCCGTAGGACCAGGCGCGAGACTTGAACATGTACCAGATTTGCAACAATAGCATGACAGCAAACCCGAGGGCGAAAAAGACACATGCTCCGGCAGTGAAGTAATCTCCGTACAATGTTGCCTCGACAGGACATTTTTCCGACACGGCCTTACACGTATCGTAGGAGGGCTGGAAGGCTTCGGTGCCGTTGCCTGACATTTTGTAGACGAGAGGTGGAGCTGCAGCGGGAGAGAGGAAAGACGAATATTGCGAGAGAGTCGTCAAAGGAAAAAATAGATGAGGTAAAGAAGTGATTGAGTATGATCTAAAGCATTATCAAGTCTGGAAGACACAACTATTGTTATATACTGGGCAATCCAAGGCGCGTAGAAACTCTGAGGCTGTGTTGCGGCTCCTCGTAAAGCAGATGCAAAACGAACAACGAGAACGAGCAGTTACACGTCAGTTCAGGCTGTGCTGATCTGGCATTCTTGCACCTAATCTCAAACTCTGCTGTCTTGAGCAACGGGCTCGGGTTCCCTATCCACTTTAATTTGGCGCCCCGTGTCAAGAGCGCGTCCGTGTCTTAATTTGAAGCTTTTGGGCTAATCAAGATCGGATGCGATAACGAGATGTGGTCGGGGCTTAGCGCGAAGTCTGGGATTGCATCTTGGCGAATCCTTGGCGTCTCATCCCCGGCAAATGATAGCTGCAGTAAGCAGGGCGCAAGTGATAACCGAAACAATAACGAGAACGAAGTCTAGATATTTCTGGAAACTGTCCATTCTACAGCCAAGAAACTTTGCTATCAATCCAGTCCAAAACATCCGTTGGCCTCGGGCCTTGGGCCGTGGTTGATGATGGGAGGAATATCCACGTCGTCAAGGTACTGCGTCGTCTTCTCATTCCGTTCCTGCGCGACCGTGAGACCATTGCCGAACCAGTTGAATCTATTCCCCTCTGCCTCCGGCATGCGCACATAATGGAAATCCTCAAAGCGTGGGTTCTCCATCGCACGTTGGGCGTGAACTGACGATCCCGGCCAGATGCCTACGATACGACCAGTTTCGTTGTTGCGTTTAAACCAGGACTTGCACTATGTGAACAGGATTATCAGCAAGGGTTCAGCTTTAGGTATGGCTTCAAGAGAGTTGACTTGCCGGATAAGTAAATATGGTCTTCTCAAAGTACTTGTCGGCGTGTCTGCAAAAGTCGGTATGGGCTTCCATGCTACTGGGGTTAGTAACGAGCGCCTGGGATCAGTGACCTAACTTACGTCGGTTCAAGTGACGAGATGTATTCTCTCTGAAGCTTCTTCACACACTTGATAATGTACTCGACCACAAACTCCAGCATGGTGAGGAAGCTGCCAGAGCCAGGTGATCCAGCAGGGCCAAGATACATGAAGAAGTTGGGAATGTTTGGTACCGTCGCTCCCATATACGCTTCAGGACACGGATCCCACATCTTTTCAAGGGTTACTCCGCCACGACCTGTTATGGGTGTATCTTTGGTGCTCCAGGAACTGCCTAAGGTCAGCCGTTGTGAAGGAGGTATGCCAGGATAAGAGCGGACTTACTAGTCAAAGCCAGTTGCACATATGATTGCATCGACTTCATGAAAGTCTCCATTCGTGTCAACGAGACCATTCTCTGTTACGTTACGAATGCCAGCCCCAATGAACGTGACGTTGTCTTGGACTAAAGCCTCGAGGTAGCCAGGGCCTGGTGTTAGCCTGCGGCATCCTGGAGGGAAGCTCGGGATGAGAGATTTATAGATCTCCGGCCTCTTCTCCAGCATTCGTCTCATAAAGGAGTCTGACTCTACCCAGAACTGTTTTTGGACGTCGGAGCCTCGGAATGTGGAGAGCTGGCTCTTGTTCATGACTCCTTCCACCAGGTGGCGGTACTCCATGTACTTTTGAGGATTATCGGTAAAGTTCTTTCGATCTTGTGGGGTGAAATCTGTAGTCTTTTGTGTTAGCTAAAGCGTCTATCCCATGGGAGAGACATAAGCCGACCTCTGTTGACACCGCCGCTAACCTCTGCCGCATAGCTAACAGGGCTGATCCAGGTTTTGCCTCGCATGAAATGGAATACGTGCTTGGCCTTGGGCTGGATGTGAGGCAAAACCTGTATTCCACTTGAGCCAGCACCGATCAAGGCTACTCTTTTGTCGGTCCAGTCAAACTTCGGATCCCAGCCCGCTGTGTGCATGAGATGGCCTTTGAAGGTCTGTAAGCCCTTGATCTCGGGCCACTTCCACTTGTTGAGAATCCCGGTTCCTTTGACCAGGATGTCGGCAGTGTCTGTCACAACCTGGGAAAGTGTAAGTGGAGTTGGCGGTGTTTAGAACCAGGTACTAACCGTATTGTTCTTCAAATCAGTAACTGTGACAACCCACTTCTGCGCAGCTTCATCCCAATCGGCCTTCTCAAAACGATGTTGCAGACGAACATATCTCTCAACATCATACCGCCACGCAACATCTTTTAGGTACTTCTGAATCTCTGCGCCACCTGCGTAAAACTTGGTCCAGTTGGGGTTGCCGGCAAACGAGTACTGATAGACGTGGGATGGAACATCTGGATCACAAGGTCAACAAAGCACGGCAACCAACCAACGCATAACTTCTCACCACAACCAACACCGGCATACCTAAATACGGTCAGTTAGTTGAAGGTGTTGCTTCATGATATCGTATGAGGATACACACGTATTCTCATACCAAGTTCCTCCAATATCGGCGTTCTTTTCGTAAATGGTCAGCTCGAGGTTAGGAATCCGTTGCGGGAATCTGATTGCCGTCAAGATGCCTGAGAAGCCGGCGCCAATGCAGATAACCTTGATTGGCCGAGGCTGATCAATGGCCTGGTCTTGCAAGGGATTGTGGTACGACATTTTGTTTAAGCTGTAGTTGTTCTCGCCGCGTTGACTGGAAGTTGGATGGTGTTGGTTGGGTAAGAACTTCGCTTTTATGAGCATTCCGCCGCTGCCATAGTCCTGATTCAGTCTGGTGATACAATCCCTCGGAAACAACTGCCGTACTTTGGGTGGTTACTGAAATGGAACACTTCGCGGCGCCACATTACAGTGTGTGTGGGTCGACACCGATAGGATAATGTACTTGGTCACATGGGAACTTGATAGGAACACAACTCTGCAAACCTGTGGGGGTTGTCTCTGATTGTTCAAGAAAGGCAAGTTTTGCTGTCGTATCCTACAATTATAAGCGCTGGGCGTAAGTAGGAGCAAAGTGTTGAAAGGCAAAAATGGATATCATCCCAAAGCCTATCGAGACCTATATCTCAACACAGAGAGGGGTGTAGGCCATGGTGAGCCTGGACCCTCTTTCCCTCCTCGGCCAATTGGCGGCAAGTACGGGTCTGCCGGCCGAGACCCTATTCGGGATATGAGGTGCCTGTGAATTGGTAGATTAGTACCGTTGAGTCAAGCCGAGAGTCCTGTTGCTACACTCATTGTTGATGGGCACCGGGACCACCACACTGGATAAACAGAAGAAAGTCTCAGGTTCTACAGATTGGACTAATCTTAATTATCATGGAATATTTGTTTTTTAAAACTCAACCAATCCTCAGTTTCATGTTGTCCTGGACCAAAAACTCTAGCCAACCCATTCTATGACCCTCCCTCTGAAGTTGCCAGATTCTGTCCAACAGGTTAGCTGCTGCCAGGTTTGCTGGAATCCTGCTGCAACTATACAAGGCAAGCAACCTAGTTCGGATTTCACTCTGGAGATGGTCATCTTCTACCGCTAATTCTGCTCCGGCTGTTAGTAGAGGTATGGGTTGCAGGGCTAGGTGTGTCGAGGTAAGTGGTATAGTGGAGAGGGAGGCCATGATGTCAATTGCGTACTGACGAGCCAGAAGGTCGATATAATTAGTAGAACATTGCTCGCTGGTGTTCAAAGTTGTTTCGGACGGTTCGTAGAGATCGTCTGGACGACAGAAACGATAAAACATGATCAGACCATGCTTACGAAAAGCTTCAGCGGTCTGTGACCACATCGCAAAACAGTCGCCCTTAAGGCATTTCCAGTCTAATAGCTTCGCTTCGAGCGCCGCCTCCAACCCATAATCTCGGATCCCGTACGCCATGACATGACGGACGTATCGCCCCAACGTTGAGAGAACCAAGAATAACTCGGTGCAGGGACCAGTGATGGGATGTAAAAAATCAGACATCTCCTCGGCGATAAAACTATGCATAAGTCCCTCGAACTCATGTCTAAGACTAGCGGTGGGATCGATCAAGAATGCGCACGACATGTCCCAGTATACAAAGGTGCCGACAAGCAGGCGCGTCAGTGGATGTTTCCGAGACGCTTCCTCGGCCAATATGAGATTAATGACGGTCCTGGCTGCCTCTAGATGCTCTTGGCCAAAGTCTTGTAGCTGAGAGTCAAGGTAGGACGAAGAAATGCCCAGCAGGTAGATTGAGAAGAAGAGCGTATGGAGATGTTGAGAGCCCGAACCTAGTTCTTCTCGGAGAGAGGCGATGGCCATGACTCTCTCTTCAAGGCTATCGCGAATCTGGTCTGGATGGAAGAAATGCTGGTGTGCCGAGCTGATGCTTTTAATGATATGTAGCATCGATTGGCTGGTGTATAGATGCTCGACGATGGGGTAAGCGAATGGGTTCTCATCGTCGCAAGCTACCAATATTCGGCTCGTCTTTTCCAGCCAGTACCGCAATAAATGCTTCTCGTCATCATCCCGGAAGAGCGATGAGACATTGCAATGGGCCAGAGTGGTCCTATCTTTGGGGCAGAGAATGAGACTTGGGAGTTGGAGCTGCCACTGTTGTTCCCTGGCGGCGGCGTGGCAAACAATACCCCTGCGCGAGCACCGCTGGCAGACGGGGTATGTCTCATCGCATCTAGACCGGCTCTGTTTACACTCGCGGCATGGATACCGGCATCTGTAGTACCGTCGCGGCGGCGCCTGCTTCCTCGGCTTGATCGCCTCATGAAGCTGGCGTTGCTTTGGAGTGAACTTATCCGGGGCGAAGCGGACTCGGAACTTGGCCATTGTCGGCTGAGAAGTCGGAATTTTGGGAATGAGTGGTCTGAGGATGTAGAAACAAGGATATGAATCGAGATGCCCTAGTCATACCTCATTTGCGAGTTCACAGATGAACCCCTCCATGACACAACTTAGCTGCGCGAGGGGCTAACGTCTTCAACCCCGCACCGACTCTGGGACCGAAACTTTCCTGTTTGGGCTCGTAGACGATAGCTTCTTATCAGTCTGGTGCTATCGTGATAGGAAGTTCCTACGTATGCTGAGCCCGGTAGCTCATCAATACCCCGCGTTTAAGACCGTTACTACAACGAGAGATAGGTAGCAAATGGAGAACATACACGAGACTAGCCGGGAATGAACCGTTTTGGGCAGCTTTTTGAGCATGCTGTGTCTCCACGAAAGGCAATGTGACTTGAAATGGAAGGCTGCACATGGGTATTTGAAGAGCCCAGGCACTTGCAGGGCATTGTTATTAACAAAGAGTCGAGATCGAGAAGGGCTAGGCAAACAGCTGCTAGGGTATTGACGACCATGTCTTCAACGAAAACAATCATCGCTCCACCGGAGCAATACATCTTACCAGCTACCAAGTACTGCCCCAACAACAAGATGCCGGTTTTGGTCTACCGAAATGTGCTTCCTCATCCGCGTACGGAGGAATCTGCACAGGCATGGATTGAACAGAATGGCTGGTTTAGAGCTGTAAGTGATAAGCTAGTATTTGACGTTGTAGAGCCCTTTATTAACTCCCTATTCAGGGAATAGTTTGGCCAGCGGTGTACAGGCGTCATTTTCACCCCAATGTCCACGAGTGTTACGGTATGTTGCGATCTGAGGCTCCACTCACAAGATAGCTCCTTATCATGACCTGATGCACCTTGCAGCAGTGCTATCGGGATCGTCTGAAGTACTCATGGGGGTTGGCAAGTTCGACGACACGACAGCCCATAGCTCAAAGTCTTCCAGCCAACTGGGGCTGCTCTTAACACTTACAGAAGGCGACGTGATAGTTCATCCCGCGGGCACAGGTCACTCCAACATCTCGGATGAAGGCCACTACCGATACTTATCTTTCTTTCCCGAGGTGAGTATCCATGTATTCAACCCAATTGTTGGAGCTGACAGAGAGAAAGGGCTCGCCAAAATGGATATCTGAGAATGGAGATAAACTGCTAGAGGATTTTGAAGGTGTGTGGCAGCAGATCTCAGACGTTCCTATGCCCCAAGATCCAGTCACGGGAGGCGAAGGACACCTGGTACCTGTTTGGAAAGCTTTAAGCAACGAATAGGTAGTTCAGTTGCCTGTATACACGGATTCTTGAATTCGAGATGGCCCCACTGGACGGGGATTAATGGAACCTGATCTATCTCAACCGTACTAATATGGTTTAATTTAAGTTGTGAACCGTCACTTGTCAATTAACGTACTGTCGGTCGGATGGACGTTGGATTTGTGCACTTGAACTAGGTACTTGGATGTCCACCTAGACCCATCGGTTCAGGTGAGCTGTGGTAGCGACAAGCGGACGTGGCCGGAGAAGACACTGCAAGTCAGTTACTACTACATAAGAAATAAAGTGCTTATGCTCCCGATCAACTCGTCTCGTCATCCAAGATGGCAAGAATCATCCAATGCGTAGAAGGACCATGTTTGTACCTGGCTATCGTGAAATTGCCCAATTCGGCACCTAAGCGAGGGGTGGGTCTGGACCGCCACCACAACACGGTAGTCTCCTATCAAGAGGAGCAATGGATGAATGCAGTACGTATCTCTCGGTCGGCACTCGCGACAGAACCAGATATGGTTAACATGGCGATGTTCTGGCGGATTAGAGGTCGCTTTCTCCATTTGTAACCCAAGCGAAGCACAGCGAGTTCTAGAACCTCATCAAGCATAGATAATTAAACACTAGCATTCCTCTTCACCAACCGTCGAACCCCGCGATAGCATGATCGGTCGATTTCCATTCTATCCTTTTGTTTCTCCCTGGCCAAAAGAGCGAAGACGCCAAAAGCCCAAAACACCGTCAGACAACTCGGCTGAATCATCCCTGAACACCATGGGTTCCATGCCTGAAGTCCTCAAGGTCGATGCGCTAGTAGTAGGCGCCGGAGTAGGAGGCATCTATTCAACCTACAAGCTCTCGCGCGCAGGACTTAATGTCCAATGCATTGACACGGCTGGCGATGTCGGCGGTACCTGGTATTGGAATACGTACCCCGGCGCCATGAGCGACACCGAGACCTATCTATATCGCTACTCCTGGGATAAGGAAGACTTGAGGGCTTACCCTTGGTCGCGTCATTACGTCTATCAGCCCGAGATCCTCGAGTATCTGCGCCATGTCGTGAAAAGACACGACCTCCGCAAGTACATGCGTTTCAACACTGAAATGGAGACTGCCTCTTGGGATGACCAGGCCAAGACTTGGATCATCACTTGCGTGGGTGGCCTGGTTATCCATACTCGTTACCTGGTCAATTGCTTAGGGCTACTCTCGAAACCCAACTACCCCGACATTCCCGGCATCTCTTCATTTGCAGGCGAGATCGTTCATACAGCCAAGTGGGATGATAAGTTAAAGCTGGCGGGCAAAACAGTTGGTATCATTGGCAATGGGTCCACGGGCGTGCAAGTCATGACAGCCATTGCTTCAGAAGTCGGTGAATTGGTGTCCTTTCAACGGCACCCGCAATACTCGGTTCCCAGTGGACAAGGCCAAATCCCCGATGGATATCGGGAAAAGATCAACCAAAGCTACGACAAGATCTGGCAAGACGTGTGGTCATCCTCTACAGCCTTCGGGGTGCCTGAAACACACCGGAAGACAATGGAAGCGACACCTGAGGAGCGCCGGCAGGCATTCCAAGAGGTCTGGGACCAAGGCAACGGATTTCGCTTCATGTTTAGCGCATTTGGTGACTTGACAACGAGTGTTGAGGCCAACGAGGAAGCGTGCAACTTCATCCGCAGCAAGATTGACGAGATTGTCAAGGACCCTCGAAAGGCAAAGGCGCTCAAGCCCTGCGACCTCTACGCCCGCCGGCCACTTTGTGACTCAGGATACTACCAAGTATTTAATCGCGATAACGTGGACATTGTTGATCTTCGAGAAACGCCAATCGAAGAGATTATGCCTGAAGGAATCAAGACGAAGGATGGGACCGTCCATAAGCTCGACGTCTTGATCTTTGCCACGGGGTTCGATGCAATCGAAGGAAATTATCTGCGTATCAAGATTACCGGCCGTGGAGGAAAGTCGATCCAGAAGCATTGGGAAAACGGGCCCACAGCCTACGGTGCCGTGGCATGCTCAGGCTTCCCCAACATGTTCATCGTATCTGGACCTCAAGGCGCGTTTGCAAACTTTCCGGTAGTGATTGAGAGTGAGATCAACTTTATCACGGAATGTATCTTGAACTCAGAGACCAAGAAGAAGGACGGCCGGGTTATGGAGGTTACGGCCAAGGCCGAGCAGCAGTGGAGTGACCTCTGTGATCAGCTTGTTGAAGGATCACTTTTCAAGACAACAGCGAGTTGGATCTTTGGATCAAATGTTGAGGGTCGCAAGTCAAGTACCAAGTTTTACTTTGGAGGCCTGAATAAATATCGGGAGTGGGTGCAGAACGAGATAGACGCAGGTTTCCCTGGCTTTGGGGGTGCTTAGCAAGTCAAGACTTAAGATCTATATTACTTCTTTATTCTTTATGAATTATCTTCCACTCAACTGTGGAAGCGATACATTGTCATGTATGACAGACTTTTAGTTGTGTCCGACTCAAGGTCGAGCCTTCTAGGCCCTCGTAATGGAAACGTAATGCGACCGTACTCTTGCTACTCAGAAACTCACTGAGCGGCAGGGCATTCGTGACCTGCATCAACTCGCAGAGACGTATGGAAAATACCACATTCGAAGTGGAAGATATCGCATGGCACGGTAGGATGAATAGGATGGCACATCAATTACCAAGATGGTGTTAGTGAAGTTCAAGCAGGCTGTGACCTGGGAACTTGGTTGCATTAGCGTCACTTGCCTATTGTGGAGGATAGGCGAGGCCAACATGCACGTCGGAGGGGTGGAAGGCATATCGGCAGCCTTCTCCGAGGGAAAAGTATTACTGAGCAGCTGCGCCATGTACTTTTCCGAATTCAGTACATTGGCGAGGCTCATGAAAGACTCTGGTGGGATGCTCAACATGCTGTTCAGATACCAAGTCGCTGTGCCTTTATCTAGAGCTGAATAGACCTGTCTTCACTCGATACCTTGACAATCCCTTCAATCTTTCCAATCTGAATTATAAAATACCATTCAAAGGAAACTCGTACCAATCAAGATAACTATCGTCGTCTTCAGCAATGCCCCCCTCCGTACCCAACAGCAAAGGCTCCGACTCTCCAACAGACGTCCCCTATGGCACCTGGAACTCATTCCCCTGGGAGCCTTTCCCTGAGTACGCCGGCTCCAAGTCAGTACTATACCGATCCGCAGACGGCAAGATTGTTGCAGGAGCCGCCAAAGAATCAGGCACAGCAACACTCAAGTACCCATGCGACGAGTTCTTCTACGTCACCGAGGGCTGGATCAAGCTGGCAATTCATGGCGGGGAGACATTTACGCTCACAAAAGGGCAGTTTATGTATTTGAAGAAGGGAACTACTGTTGATTTCGAGTTTGGGCCTGACTTTGCGAATGTTGCCGTGTTTATCGACGACAGCCCGGTAACGCTCATCTGAGGATAAACTATTGTGGGGGATGGCCAGGGTCGTAGAGAAAGCGGCATTACTATAGATGGGAACCAATTGGAGGTGAAGAGCTTATTTAATCTTGAATTGGTATTTTCAAGTCCATAAGACAGTAACCCGATATGAAATTGATGAGCTGGGGACTGTGTTCAGATTGTGCCTTGTGCTTTCCGACATGATGGAAACCCCACACAGCGGTAGCCTTGAGAGTGAAATCGAAGGAACAAAAAATTCCATTTTACAGATCATCACAACCGTTAACACGGAGTAATGGCCCCGAGGAATCTCATCGGCAAAGCCCTCACAGATGCCAAGCACAAATGCACGTTATGGCAGCAGTTAGCGCTGTTCCGTAGCTAGCGCTTTCCCGTGTGACCTGCTCCTTTCCCCATTGAGCCCAGAAGCGACGTACATGCGATGCCCTGCATTTGGGCGCATTCTACCAGATCTTCAACCTACATGTCGTGGGTCCAATTGCCATTCTAGGAAACCAGGCGAAGCACATGTTGGAAATGATTACAAACGAAAGTGGAGGAAAGCGTACATCCGATTCTCGGCTCGCGACGATAGATCGAGTCTTTTGAGGTTCTGCATGATCGTATTTATTTCTACCCGCCAACATCGGTTGAG
The DNA here is from genome assembly GCA_013266205.1 of Fusarium decemcellulare. NCBI lineage: Eukaryota > Fungi > Ascomycota > Sordariomycetes > Hypocreales > Nectriaceae > Fusarium > Fusarium decemcellulare. The sequence goes on along the minus strand of JAAGWO010000983.1, from coordinate 40,281 downwards.
CAGTGCCCGCAGTAAATCTACAGTCCCATTTTCTTTCTCCATACCATGACGTCTCAACTCTTTCAGAATCTTACCGCCCCAAACGGTCGCGCTTTTGAACAGCCTCTAGGGCTCTTCATTAATAACGAGTGGCGCGAGGCAAAGTCTGGCGAAAAGATTACTGTCGTGAGCCCCATGTAAGTCCACCTCCCAATAATACTGAATGACACTGACGGGTCAAAGAGACGAGCAAGAAATCGTCAAGGTTCATGCTGGTGGTTCAGAAGATATCGATGATGCTGTCAAGGCAGCTCGTGCTGCTTTCCGAGGGCCGTGGTCCAAGGTTAGCGGCACAGAGCGAGGCGAGCTCATGAGGAAGTTGGCCGACCTTGCCGAAAAGCACACAGAGACGTTTGCCTCAATCGACGCATGGAATAATGGTTAGTTCTACTTTATTTACGAACATATCGAAGAGAAATTGACTCTTGCAGGAAAGCGATATTCGTCGGCCGCTGGGGACGTCTCTGAGCTGACGAGTGTGCTTCGATACTATGCCGGTTTCGCAGACAAGCTTTTTGGCCAGGGTGAGTAGCGGAAGCGCTCCCGCGGTGTTCTTTTACTCACAGCGTTCTTCGCTCCAGTCATTAAAACAACCGAAAACAAATTTGCCTATACGTCCCGAGAACCTATCGGAGTTTGTGGCCAGATTATCCCCTGGAACTACCCACTGGGAATGGCAGCTTGGAAGATCGCCCCTGCGCTGGCCGCTGGAAACACCATCGTCCTCAAGCCAGCCGAACAGACGCCTCTGTCGGTTTTGGTTTTTGCCACGCTCATTGAGCAGGCCGGGTTTCCTCCAGGAGTTATTAATATTGTTAACGGATTCGGTCGCACGGCAGGCGCCAGTCTAGCTGGCCATATTGGTGTGGATAAGATTGCCTTTACGGGGTCGACTAACACGGGCCGAGAGATCATGAAGCTGGCAGCCACTAACTTGAAGGAAATCACTCTCGAGACGGGTGGCAAGTCGCCTCTCATCGTCTTTGCAGATGCCGAGCTCGAAAATGCTGTTAAATGGGCCCATTACGGCATCATGGCCAACCAAGGGCAAATCTGCACCGCAACCAGCAGACTCCTGATTCACGAAAGTACCTGCCAGAAGTTCATTAACTTGTTTGTCGAACAAGTCAAGAAGACGTCTGTCGTGGGCGACCCCTTTGCCCCAGGAACCTTCCAGGGCCCGCAGGTCACTAGAGCCCAGTACGAGCGAGTACTTTCGTACATCGAGGAAGGGAAACGCGAAGGCGCTACAGTGAGCTGCGGTGGGAAGCCGTACACAGGTGTCAACGGCAAAGGCTTCTTTGTTGAGCCCACCGTGTTCACCGATGTGAAGGATAACATGAAGATTTATCGGGAGGAGATTTTCGGCCCCATCGCAGCTATCAGCTCCTTCTCGACTGAAGAAGAGGCCGTTGAGCGAGCTAATGATACCTTTTACGGCTTGGGAGCTGCGATATTCACTGAGAATATCACGAGGGCGCATGCCGTTGCCAAGAAGATTGAGGCAGGAAGTGAGTCCCACCTCCCTATACTTGAAACTCATTTCATGACATGCACTAATGACTTTCAGTGGTCTGGATTAACAGTAGCAACGACTCAGACTTCCGAATTCCCTTTGGTGGAGTGAAGCAGTCTGGTACTGGTAGAGAGCTAGGCGAAGCTGGCATTACTGCGTACACAACCGTCAAGGCTGTTCATGTGAACATGGGCAACAGTCTCTGAATGAGTAGCTAGCAAGAAATAGAAGAAATAAAGTCACCAAATAGTGCGCCCAGTGATTATATTCTGCCCCGACTCAATTCTCTCCCATCCTGAGATTGCCATACTGCGAATGTCTATAAGTGAGGGGACTTTTTTTTCTACTATTTCTGCCTTCGGCAACAGAAGTTACCAATTAATTGTTTTCTGCCACATTTCTATATATTTCCTTCCCTAATGTAGGTATTGAAGAGTTTATGATCCAGCCATAAGTCTCGATAAAACGATGTAGACAATCTGTCGTTTTACAAACATCTAAGTAAGGATTCGTATGACGAAGGTAGTATGCTGGCACCGGCAACAATTTACTAAAATTAAATATTCTAGCACACTCATAAGCTAATTACACTGAGATGCGGTCATGAATGGGTTGTTCAATAATTTATGTTCTAATCTAGTCTGGTGCGCCCTTACAGCGCGTACTTTGTAAAGAACTCATCTATGGTCGTGGGCTGAGCCTTTGCCCCATCCGATCGCCGAGCCTTGGAAGCACTCTCCTTCAGAACACGTGAATCTTCTGGCTTTGTCGGAATGCCATTAAAGAAGTTACCCTTAATTTCTTGCATCAGGTCAAAGAGTCCATTGACCTCGGTGGTCTTGGACGGCGTCGTCGCCGTCAATCCTCCTTTCGGAATCTCGACATATCGGGCTGGTTTTCCAGTAACTGCAGTCCAAACCATTAGCTCCTTACCGCCTGGGCCTTGTGCTCGGCGGTAATCACTTACTGTTTTGAAACTTTGCCGTAAGTTCCGAAAACGAGGCAGACTCGGACACTCCGTGAATGTATTGACGATTCCACTTGTCAGGATCCAGAAAGACGCCATGGACGAAGTCACCGTAGTCGTCGGCCACTGCAAGCCACGGAACAGACTCGGGTTCATTGCCCATCGCCGGAACACGATACGTCAGGAAACCCTCATCATCCTTTGTTGTAGCAAAACCGCCAAACGCCGCCGTGTATTTGGGGTCAAAGGCATTCTCTAGGAACCAGCCGGCGCTGACTACTGAGGCGGTCTCAAACTTGCCTGGCTCAAGCATGTACTCTGAGATAGCCGCTTTGTCTGATGAGGAATGCTATTGTTAGTCGGACCCTTCAAAACCTTGAGAGAAATACTTGCCGTCAAATGCGAGAAGTGGAACTTTGCCGTCTGTCAACTTGGATGCGGCTGGGAGTGATGCGTGGACTGCATGCTTGACGCCAGCCTTGACCGCTGCATCGATAATAGTCTTGCCCATTTCCAGCTCAGGAGGGCCAATTCTCTGCTTAAAATTCTACTTTATGGTCAGTTCTTCCCTTCAACATTGGAGTCGTTCACCGGGTGACATACGGGAGCATCTGAATCGATGTTGATATAGACGCCCCAGCACCCATCGAATGCTCTCTGTAAATCATCGGCATTCCAATTGTCACACTTGACAACTTCAATGCCTTCCTTCGCTAGAACTTGGGCCTTGTCTCCTGTGGGATCACGAGACAGGACCCTGACGTGGAAGTCAGGGTTGTCGTGAAGCGATCTCGCCACCGAGCTTCCCAAGTTGCCTTAACAGCGTGGTCAGCAAAGCTCAACGACGACGAATCCTTGGGAATGACGGACCTGTCCCACCTACGACGGCGACGATTTTACGACTTCCCGTTGCCATTGTCTCCGTTTCTTTTTCCGTTTTGGGAGCGTTGGCGACTGCGATGACTCTGCCCTCAAATGCGCCAGGTTGCTGTGTTTTAATACTGGGTGGATCGGATGGGATCCCGATGCTCTCTCGTACACGGAAGCCAAGACTCCGTGGTTTGCTTCTGATGTTTCCTGACCAGGCAACAACAGCCGAATTTCCTTTCAAGGCTCGAATCGACTTTCTTTAAATGATGCGATGGATAAACCTGTATTAGCAAGCACTTCAAATGCGATCGATAGCATCGTTGCTGTTGCCCTCAGTCAACCCTCTCATCCCCGCAAACCCCACTTTCCTCTTTGGGCTCATAGGCGAAGCCTCAGTGTCTGCTCATCTGCAGCTATGAAGCCACAGTTGTCACAAAGATATCTTGTATTGTGTTTTCTGAAGCTTCGATCTCATCAACAGCCTTCCTTCCATCTTGGCTTTTCCTCAGACCAGGTTTAGAACGAGACCGGTTGCTGCAAGCACTCAAGCCAGACACCCATGACTTCACTTAGCATCCCGGCTGTGGCCGTTGTTCTGGTCTTGCTTGTAATTGTATACGAGAGAATTGTCAAGCCTGCGTTCATCTCACCACTCGCCAAGATCCCAGCACCCCATTGGAGTTGCCATGTTGCGCCCTTCTGGCTCTGGTGGGCAAAGCTCACTCACCGGGAAAACAGACTCGTCTATCAGAACCACATGGCCAAGGGCAAGGCGTTGCGACTCTCACCGGGGCTGGTTAGCGTCAATTGCTTTGAGGGCGGTTTGAAGCAGATCTACCTTGGAGGATTTCCCAAGACCGAGTTTTACTGGCGTGGGTTTGCCAACTACAAGTACATCATCTCTTCCTAGCCTGCGTGTTTTACGCTAATGCAAATCGCGGTACAGCACCCACAACATCTTCACCTTCGAGGACAATGCGACGCATTCGGCTCGCAAACGAATCATCTCTGGTACCTTCTCCAAGTCTTTCATTCTCGCCGACACCACGAGTCAAGCTTCGATGAAAAAGATCTTATTTGGAAGACTGCTCCCCATGATTGACGGCGCCGCAAAACGAAATGAGGCAGTCGAAGTACTCGAACTCTTTTACTCATACTCAATGGACTCGTTTGTCAGTTGGCAATTTGGATGCCAGCTGAGCAGCAACTTGATCGAAGACGAAAAGGAAAGGCGCCTGTATCTCGACGGATTCTTTGCCGCAGCTCCATATACTTTCTGGCAATACGAGTTTCCGCGACTCAACAGCTGGCTTAAGATGATTGGCTTGATTCCCAAGAAGGTCGATAGTGGCTTCCACGATATCGAGCAGTGGAACCTAGATAAGTGCGACAAGGCCCAGAAGCTGTTGGCTCAGGGAGAAGACAACTTGCCCGACGAAGACAAACCCGTCGTCATGTCTCTGGCCCTCAAAGCCATGAGCGAGCCCCACGCCAAACCTGGTCAGTACCCGCAACGACTGGACATTGCCAGCGATATGTTTGCGCACAACTCGGCAGCACATGAGACAAGCGGAAATACTCTGGCGTTTTGCTTTTACGAAATGTCGAAGAGACCCCAACTTCAAGCAAAGCTTCGAGAAGAGCTGCTCACGCTCGACCCCCCGCTGTATTTCCCGCCTCCTTCTGATAAGGAACTGGTACTGCCTGCAGCCAAAAGCATCGATAAGCTACCGTTGCTCGAGGCCGTGATTCTAGAGTCTCTGCGCCTCTACCCATCTGTACCAGGCGGACAACCGCGCCGTGTGCCAAAACCTTGCTCGCTGGGTGGGTACGATGGCATCCCAGCCGGTACTACAGTTCAATGCTATGCGTACTCGCTACACCGTACACCAGAAGTCTTCCCCGAGCCTGACCAATGGAAACCTGAGCGGTGGATTGACTCGTCCCCCGAACAACTCAGTCAAATGCGTCGGTGGTTTTGGGCCTTTGGGAGTGGCGGAAGGATGTGCATTGGCAGCAATTTTGCATACTTTTGTGAGTAAAGCGGAAATTGGGAGTCCTTGTGGATGATTGACTAACCTTGAGGTGCAGCCATGAAAAATGTTGTTGGAAGTGTTTATACCAACTTTACAAGCTCGCTGCATGACCACGGAAGCATGGAACTGGAGGATGCGTACCTTGCAGGGCCTGTCGGTCACCGCCTAGAGCTTAAATTTAGGCGTGTGAAGGAGTAATTTGGCGGTGGCTAAACTATCTCAGAGGTTGTTAAGCACTCTTTACCGATTTGGCAGCATCAATGCGACCAGGTCTCTAGTAGAAACTCTGCTAAAGTGCCCAGACGCAAGCACACTTCGTCGAGGAAGAACCCAGTACATTTACAATAGCCAGGCGAGTCAGTGAGAACGCAAGCATCGGGTCAGCAGGTAATAGATGTAGATGAGTTTGAACAAAAGAAGCACGGAACCTCAGTAGTAGCAGTACGAGCCAGTTGGCTAAATCAGAACTTGAAAACTTGTTTCTATTGCGCGGAAACATAAATCTAATTCGGTTCTATAGATATGCAGTCTTTCTTGAGTAATCGGGACAAACAAAGATGTATCAAGCAACCCAGTAAAAACAGCCCTACTAAAAACAATAAAAACAGCCCAACGCCTTTATATCAAAAACATCACTCCATAGACAAAGCCCCAAGATTGCAAAACAGGTAGATATTCAATAAAATGTCCATAGCCAACTACTTCCAACCCAAGCATGATCCTTAGTTTGACAGGACGGGGCAGGGCTGTGTACATCCTCGTCGATGCGCCACGCGAAGAATGTAGCACGGGGAAGTGCTAAGCGATAAACCTAATCCGCCCTCCGTATGTGCTCAACTAAGTCGTGAACCCTGTAGTTGACGTTTGGTGGGCTCCTGTTCCCTTTTCGGTTGGAAGGCGTAGTCGTCGGCTAGTCGGTTTGCTGCTTCGGGGTTCCAATCCTGAAGAAAGGCTTGGAGAACTGGCCCCCCGACCCAGTGTCGGCTTTGGTGTTTGGCTTGACAAAGCCGGTGTCTGATTGAGGGTCGGAGAGCCGCACCTTGTCTTGAGGCTTTGCGACGTCAGACTGAGGTCTGGTCAAACTGATCTTCGGGGCGGCCAGCCCAGGGATGACCACGGCGCCGATACCGTCGCAGAAGAGGACGCCAAAAGACAGAGCCAGAACGTGGTGAAACTTCATTTTGTCAGGTGTATAATGAAGTCAGGAGAATTGGTGCAAGATTGAGAATTGGGATGGAAGTGGTGAGTGTTGAAGAGTAAGTCGCTGTTGGTAGATTTGAGATGAGGGAGGACGCGGACCATTCAGATATTTATAAACACATTAAACGAAAGGAATTAGTTTAGTAACGGACTCTCCGATTTCCTTCGCGTTTTAGATTGCAACTAAGTTTTGTCCAGATCCACGGATCGGGCCCTGGCATGAGGCTTGATGAGGCGTGCATGTCGTGGATCAACCACCAATTGCGTAGTTTGTGTTCCTGCAAGTGGCGAAATGACTCAGGGAGTTGGCTTGAGGACAAATGGCGCCGCAAATCTTATTTCTATGCGGGAATATGTCGTGGTCTGGATTCCAGCCTGAATGATCGACTAGCTCTCAGCATTCCTCATCTACATGGCGTGGCTGCTATCTAGTCTAGAAAAGGCGAAAGTCCATAAAGAAGTGAGTTCAGATGAGGAGATTGCCTTTCCTTTCTCCAATATTCTCACTAGTAGCAATGGGGTTTGCTACAGTTGCCATAATTCCAGTCATGTCGGCGGCGTAGTTTTGGCTCATTGTTCCAAGCACCATTGTGGTATTCGCCCCCCTCAGGCTGGCTCTAAGAGGAGACGATCGAGCTTTCTTTCTTACTAACCGGTTCCAGGTTGAACATCATGGGTCCCTTTTCCCACAGGTTGTAAATCTTCTGGCTTTCCATCCACTGATTGCTTTCTGGAGCCAGGGTGAAGTTGAAGTTCCAAATCAGTCGAGCCAAAATCACCTTCATCTCGACGTAGGCCAGGCTATCCTTTGTTAGCATACTCAATTACCTCTCCTCACGGCGATCAAGATGTATGTAAGATGATATACGCACTTTCTTCCCAGACATCCCCTTGGGCCAATGTGGAAGGGCTGGAGGGCGTCTCGACGGTCCAACTCAAACTCGGGGTCTCCGAGAAAACGCTCTGGATGAAACTCAGAAGGCTTCTTAAAGTTCCTCTCACTATGGTATGTCGCCCACTGGTGAATCGCAACAATTGTCTGTGAATGAAGACTGATTAGAGCATTTCGCAAGAGTGCGGCCAGCTACGCAAAGGCCCGACGGGAGAGGATCTCCTTACATCTTTCGGCACAAAGTGCCCCGACACGGTGGCGCCTTCATCTGGAGCAATCCGAGGGAACCCGCAAGGGACCGGGGGATACATCCTCATGCCTTCGTCCACGCAGGCCATGAGGTATGTAAGCTTGTTGACAGAGACGAAATCGATTTCTTCCTCGCTATTAAAGCTGGACCGGACCTCTTCGGTCAACTTGCGAAGCGACTCGGGATTTTTGGCGAGGAGGTATGTAATCCCTGACAGGCCTGTAGCTGATGATTCCGATCCCGCCACAATGAGAACGCCAGCGTTCTTTGTTAAATAGCTGGTCGATATGTTCTAGAGTTTTTAGTTAACTAGACCTTTGTAATAACATTAGGCACTGCCACAAATTGCTTACCCATTCATCCTTTTTCTTCAACAGCCCTTCAATTAAATCGGGCCGCTCCTGGTTCTTGCCGAGCTCTATTCTTCTCAAGAGCTTGTGTCGTGTCGACTCCCTGTGGCAGCTCTGCTGTGATCGAGCTACGGAAGAAGATAAGATGTTGGCCAGGAGTTTGCGCAGCCATGGGAAATGGGCGCACTGCTGCATCACGCAGTTCACTTTGACCAAGGCAAAGATGTTGCGTACCCAAGGATTGTAATCTGATTTCTCTAGACATTGAAAAGATTCACCAAAAGTCAAGTCTCCAATAATGTCGAACGTAGTAAAGTTGTACCAGGACATCAAGTCCACGTTTCCATATTTGCACCGCTCATGCAATCGCAACATTAGAAGGTCAATATATCTCATGATGATGGGTTGCTGGCTTCGCAAACTCTTCTCACTGAAGCCGGGGGCTAGTTGCCTTCTGAGCATGGCGTGTTCTGGTCCGGTTGAGCTGACGATGTTTGTTGGCCCGTTTGTGGGGTTGTAGAAGAAGAGAGGCTTGGCAAATTCCGAGCGGCCCTGGGTTCGGTGGCCCATGATGTCCTTCCACGTCTTTTCGTCAAAGAAGGCGAGCTCATTAGGCGCGACACGGACAACATCTCCATACTGGTTGTGCAGATCCAACATGTCGAAAGGCAAGGTGCCAGCAACGACTTTGTACAAGTAGGGCCACCGCGTTGCCCTCATAAGCAATGGCCCCGGAAATTTGCGAAGGGGGTGGAGGAATAGATTGTAGGCAACTGTTCCAGCAAAGTACAGCAGCGCCTGTAAGCATGACATTAGCTTCCATGACTCTCTCACCATCGCATCTCCATCAGATGTTTCTAGAGCTAGAAAGGGACTTGAGTGGGACGAACCAGAGCTGAGACAATGCTGGCTACAGCCAGCCATTTGCCAAATAGAGACATGGCTAGGAGGAGGATGAAACGAACAGCGTGTGTGCTACAGATGAGGGACAGAACTCGGTCGTTATTATATCAAGATTGATCGTCAGATATTGGAACCTCTAGCATCGGGAATGTGACCGTAACGACTCAGCGGAAGATTAATCCCAGCAGAGTGAGACATGATCAGCCGGCAAGGTAGCCGAGGAGACGTGGCCATGATTCAGGATGAAACCTCGCCCCAGTATCTGATGCCCAAATGCATTATAGATTCCGAGTCGCGCATGATTTGATGGCAGCCCGGAGGATGAGCTGATGCTTAGGCATCACAGTCCTTGTTCAGTAGATGATCTGCGCGCCATATTAAGACTGACTAGGGTGGTGGTCTGGGCTGATCTCCAACCCTGACCCAACCGGGCCAAGGTGTCTTGTTTTCGGACATAAAACGGCTCGAGATGTCTCTTGGATGCACTGAAATCGACATTTATTCACACTAAGGCATAGAAATCTCTTGGCTCCCATGCATGCTCACATTAGCCTGTATGGGACCTGCAGACAAACATTCTCGAAGACTCAAACCTAACTGCCGACACTAGCAGAGGCCACTAGCACCGTCGTATCTTAGTGAGACCGAGCAAAAAGCTTAACGGCCCAACCCTAGAAAACCTAAATCACTAAGGTTTAATGAGTGAAACCATGCAAAACCGCGAAATGAAAGAAGAGGAAGAGAGGAGGAAAGAAAAAGGAGAGAACGGGCAACGAAAAAGAAGAAGAAGAAAATGATCTTTCTTTACGGCATCTATTTGGCTACAAGGACCCGTTGTGAGCTTCGATTTGGTCAATGACTGTGATCTACGGCGGAAGGCAAAATTACAAGCCCTTGCTCGTGATCGTATCCCAGCTAGCCTCTGAAACGGCAACAGAAACGGAAACGAGGGAGGACAAGGAGATGCCGTGGCCCGTGGCAGACTTAGGGAGAGATTTTCGTTCATTGCCCCTGGCCGTCGGGCTACCGTAGATGGGTTACAGCAGGCTCGTATTCCTCCTTTAAAATGCAGCATGCCCAAGCTGGTCCCTCACACAACCCTGGAGAGAACATTTGTGTCCTGCAAGCAACCGTGGTACATATGCATCATGGCAACAAAAGATCCCAGCACACTAGAAGTGATCGATCTTGGGCTACCGCCTTCTATCAGGACGTCGTCAGATGGCACCACTGGATTTAGTACCGATGACGAGGGCCCGATTATTGTCGGTTGGGACGGGCCAAACGACCCAGAAAATCCCAAGAACTGGTCTAAGAGGCGGAAATGCATCAACATCGGTTTGATGTCGCTGCTCACAATCATTTCTCCTCTGGTATACATCATGCAGCGAATTTCCCTGATAACTGCTGACTTTGCTAGGCATCGTCCATGTTTGCGCCAGGTGTTCCACAGCTTATGAAGAATTTCCACGCACACTCCAACGAGCTGGCCACCTTTGTCGTCTCCATCTACATGTTTGGCTACGCCTTTGGCCTGATGATATTTGCATCGTTGAGTGAAATTTTTGGACGGTTATATCTGTACAAGATAGGAAACGTCTTCTTCGGCCTGTTCTGTATCGGCGCTGCTCTGAGCACCAGTATCGATATGCTTATGGTGTTTCGCTTCTTGATGGGCGTCGTTGGGTGCATTCCTACAACTGTCGGTATCGGGAGTATTATCGACATAGTCTCCCTCGAGTTCAGGGGACGGGCTGTGTCGCTATGGGCTATTGGACCGCTCCTGGGGACAGTCCTTGGTCCAACTGCTGGCGGTTATCTGATCCAACATGCTGGGTGGCGTTGGGTCTTTTGGTTTCTTGCTATTCTAGTGAGTCAAGCTCATCATGTCCCCCAAGTTGAAAGCTGACATCGGTAGTCTGGTGTCTTTAGTATTCTCATGCTGGGCATGCGTGAGTCGTATGCTCCTGTTCTTCTGCAGCGCAAGGCCAAACATCTTCGGAAAACTACCGGGAATACCGACTTCAAATGCGAACTGAACACAGGTAGCATCGAGTCCGTAAAGCTTGCTGCTGTGCGGCCCTGGAAATTCCTCTTTGCTACACCGATCGTCATTTGCATTGCTATCTACGTCGGCGCGTCTAATGGGATCCTTAGTCTTCTGATTGCGACCTTTTCATTTGTCTACTCGGACCAGTACAACTTCGATGAAGGCGAAGCGGGCTTGTCGTTCCTACCTGCTGGATTGGGCATGATGGCTGGTGTCTTGACCTTTGGACACCTCTCAGATTTCCTGGTCCGCCGCTGGAAACGGAAACAGGAGCCGGGCAGTACATACAAGCCTGAGATCAAGTTAACACCGTGGTTGGTTGTACCCACTGGCCTCGCCCTACCCATCGGGTTAATTACCTATGGATGGGCTGCTGAGAAGCAGTTGCATTGGATTGTGCCCATGATCGGAGTTTTCGTCTTTTCCATGGGGACACTTGGAACTACGGTTCGTGAGACATTTGAACTGGAAATACAGGAGCTAACAACTTTGCAGAATACGCTGCATAATTACTTAGTTGATGCTTATCCAAAGCATGCCTCGACTGGCTCTGCCTCTACGACGGTTGTTCGATCTTTAGGCGGGGCTCTGGTGCCACTCAGCGGACTCAGCCTGTACGAACGCTTGGGCTATGGTTGGGGCAACTCTCTCCTAGGTTTCTTGTCATTGATGTTGATTTTGATCCCTCTAATTCTTTACTACTTTGGGGCCACGTTCCGTGGAGAGTCACGGTCCTCTGATCCTGACCAGCAGCAGAACCAAAACGAGCCGAAGAGATAGCAAGTGATGTAGCGGACTTTTAGTTTGGGAGGCTGTATTCAGCTCGTGTACTATCTAGTAGTAATCTCTGTATTTTTATTTTTAAGATGAGACCCGCTGGTATCGATCACGGTTGGTTCCAAATGTCGAAGATAGGGCGTTCACTGCAACCGCCCTACTTATTGAACACTAGTAGTATTGGTCCCAAAGAGACAAACTTATATAGGAACACTTTTACACTTCCTGCTTGAGTACCTATAGATGTTAAAACTTATTATTGCTGTGTACAGAGTTTTGGGTGATGTGGTATAGGGTAGCCACACCTTCCGAATGTCCAGCCACCAACAGACGTTATCCTAGAAGCAAGCTGATGCGATAGGGACAATTAGTGAGTTGTTTCTCAGGTACCTAATTTAATTATGATGGACTAGGAGGACCAGTTTACAGGTAAGCGGTCGAGTGCATTGTTTAGGTACGTTTGTGTCAATGGCCACCTCTACAGTCCGTTCTGACTCGATGTCGGCTCTACGGAGAAAACCAGAGAGGTTCTAATATCCGAAATGCCCATATGCGGATATTACTCCGATACCAGCTGCCCTTCAAGTTCCTCAAGAACAACACCGACAGGAAAGCAGACGGGCTCGACCCCGCAAAAGAGTTTGGATCTGGCGGAGAACCCAGTCTATACCCCAGAGCTAGAGGTTGAAACAGCCATACCGATCCCCATAATATCGAGGTCAACAGGATCCGCGATATTTCTTTGGTGGAAAAATTATCATCGGACCGGGGCTAATTTACCCGGAGCTTCAAATCTCATGTCCTCCCGGCATCGCATATCCGAACCTTGCCATAGTAGAGTCTACTAGCGTCGTGTTCTGCAATGGTGATTTGTGGAGTAACAGAGCCATGCAATTAATCGTCGTCCAACTTTCGTAGTCTTGTTCAAGACGCGCGCCGTGAATTGTTACCGGAAACTTGCCTGGAATACAAATAGTGCTATGAGTACGTCCCCAAGTATTGCGACATGCCAAGTCCTGAGCGAGCTCTGATTTCCGATCAGCCTTTGTGATAAATGATGAAGCCCGTCTTAAAGGCTGTGCTCGTCGCAGCTGCTTTCTTCCAGACCGTCCCTGCACACCATTCCAAGGGCCCTGTCGACACATACAAAAAATGTCAGAGACAGACACATCGACCAACAGAAGGCTGCCCTCGTGGTACCCTCTATGTTGCCAAGGATGACTCCAGAGCCCATTTCGACTCTGTTCAGGATGCTATCAACTCTCTTGGCAATACCACCACGCCCGGATACATCCTGATTGCTCCGGGTAACTATACGGAGCAGCTGAATGTGACCCGAAGAGGCCCCCTCCACCTGATTGGAATGTCGAACAAGCCGTGGAAACACGAGCTATATGCGGACATCGACGTCAACACTACTGCTCAGAACGACGTTCAAATCTGGTGGAACTCAGCCAATCACAATGTTTCGTTCCCCGATAATGTCTACACTGGCGTCTTGACTGTTGGCCCTAATCTCAATGCCACCCTCACTGGCTCGGGCCCTACCGGTTTCCCAGTGCCAGCCGACACTCCTTTCGGCTGCATTGATTTCCGCGCCTACAATATCGATTTCCGAAACGAGTTCGTTCCCTACTCGTATGGGCCAGCCCATGCGTTGGGTGTGAGTAGAGCTAATGCTGGTTTCTACTCTTGCGGCTTCTATAGCTACCAAGATACTGTGGGTACTTGTTCATCCTCATGAGTTGCACACTGGACTAATATGATGCGCGAAATAGGTATATGTGGGAAAGCTTGGAAACGCATTTTTCTACGACAACGTCATCGCCGGACAGACTGACTTCCTCTATGGGTTCGGCACGGCCTACATTGACCGCTCCACCCTCTCGCTCCGTAACTGTGGCGGTGGAATAACGGCTTGGAAGGGCACAAACACAACTTTCACCAATAAATATGGTGTCTACATCAACGACGCTCAGGTAATTGCGGCCAACTCAAGCATTGCGAAAGATATCGTGGGCAAGTGCCCCCTTGGCAGACCTTGGAACTCTCAGCATCGGTCTATCTTTATGAAGTCTTACTTTGACGCCAGCATTAACCCTGCTGGCTACATCATTTGGGGCAAGGACACCCCACGATTGGACAACTACACCTTCATGGCTACTTGGAAGGACTACGGGCCTGGCTACGATGAGAAGGCTGAAGCCGAAAGCAATGTCACTCTTGTACTGACGGACGCCGAGGTTGCGCCATACCGCTTGCCTGTCGATGTATTCCAAACTCCCGATGGCAAGTTGGGCCATGTGCGTTGGATTGACCGAAAAGCTTTGTGATGAAGTGAAAGCCATGGGCCGTTACGTGGTGACACGGATAGAATACTCATAGCAAAAACAAAACACAAGGTCCAACTACAATTGGCAATGTCATTTGGCGCCATCTAAACCACCTTGTTACTTCATGTCAGTTGGCGTCTGTATGTAAATTGTGCGGCGTTATCGAATAATCGACCAGTAAATCATGTTTCAACGCATCACCGCCATCTTCGCCTCATAGCCCAGATAGGAAGGAATGCAATCAGTTGGTCAACATCAGCCGCCGGCTTAAATAGAGCGAGTTCCATTGATGTTCTGTGACCTACCAAGCTACCACATTAATATTGAGTGAGCACAACGACTACCTAACCATATCATATACCCTCGAATCTTTTCTGTGTCCTACCATGACCACCCAGACGCTCCCTTCCGACTCCGCCAACGACTACGACTACATCATTGTCGGCGGAGGAACAGCTGGCTGTGTGGTTGCAAGCCGATTATCACAGTACCTTCCAAAAAAGCGCATTCTACTTATCGAGGGCGGACCAACTGATGTTGGCGACGACCGTGTTCTAATCCTCAAGGACCGGATCCAGACAATCGGGACGGATCTTGACTATGGCTATACCAGTGTTCCACAGCCAAATGGTTAGTCCTCAAGGCGACGTCTCACATTATTTGAACAGACTAATCACACCATGCGGTAGGCAATAGCCATATTCTCCATTCACGTGCCAAAGTGCTAGGCGGTTGTTCCAGCCACAACGATATGATCTCGTTCCGGACGACCGAGTACGACGCATATCTCTGGCAGAAGCTGGGCTGCAAAGGTTGGACGTTTGATCTCGTCAACCGCCTCCTAGATAAGTTGCGAACAACCGTGCGACTGCCTCACCCTCGCGACCAGAACCAGATGTGCAAAGACTGGATCGAGTCTGCGAGGGGTGCTTTGGGTGTCGAACGGGTTCATGACTTTAACGAGATGATATCTTCCAAAGCTGGTCTCCAGGAAGGCGTCGGATGGTGTAATGTCTCGTACAATCCTGATACGGGACACCGCAACAGTGCCAGCATTGCGTATCTGCATCCAATATTTCGAGGAGAAGAGAAGCGCCCAAATTTGACAGTTCTTACAGATGCCTGGGTGTCAAAAGTCCATGTTGAGGAAAACACTGCAACGGGCATTGATGTAAGTTTGAGATCAGGGGAGAAGCATACTTTGCGCGCCAAACGAGAAATAATTCTCTGCGCTGGTGCCATAGATACCCCCAGGCTGCTTCTTTTGTCGGGAATTGGACCACGAAAGCACTTGGAATCAGTTGGTGTTAAAGTCACAAGCGACATACCGGGAGTTGGAGAAAATCTGATGGACCACCCTTTGACAACAATGCTCTACGAACTCAACCGGACACCACCAAACAATACGGTCGCAAACTCGGATACGGCTCTCTTCTTGCGATCCAAGCCTTTCAACTACAATGGCGACGATGGGCACATACCGGACGTCATGGTCCACATCTTTACTATCCCCTTCGTCGAAGATCTCAAACGCCTTGGCTACGAGATCCCCTCGCCTGACCGTTGCTTCCACTTTATGCCCCTGGTTCCTCGGCCCAAGTCAGTCGGACGACTCTATCTGAGATCCAGCAACCCAGACGAGAAGCCGGCTCTGGATTTCCAATACTTCACCGACAAAGAAGGCTACGATTCATCTATCCTTGTTGATGGCATTAAGGCATGCCGCAAGCTAGCTGATGCAGAGCCCTTCAAGTCCTGGATCAAGCGAGAGATTGCTCCCGGACCAGACATCACCACGGACGCACAACTCGACGAGTTTGCTCGTCGGGCGTCCGGGACCGTCTACCACCCCGCATGCACGACCAAGATGGGTGATATCGAGACAGACCCCATGGCAGTGGTGGACCCAGAGCTCAGAGTCCGCGGGATAAAGGGGCTGCGCGTCGCCGATGCGGACGTTTTCCCAACCATGCTGTCGGTGAACCCGATGCTCACGGTGCTCTGCATCGGTGAGCGATGTGCTGAGCTGGTTGCCCTTGCGGCGGGCAGGGAGGAGCATATGCCAAGACTGTAGGATAGACTTGTGGCGGGGTAATTGACAAGCAAGATTAATTAATCAAGTGCAATTCTAATCAGGAACAAGCCCTGGCTTCTGCTCTGCTGGTCAAGATACCTAGTTGGTGGGGTGCTTGCTGCTATCGTCTCAATTAGGAAATTTTGAAGCTTCGAGCTGAGCGAGGCGAGATTGCGGGACCGAGTCCTAAGGATTCCGTATCAAACCCGCCACTCGGTCAAAGATAAGAGAGCGGTAAAGAAACAATAGGCCTAGTTCTGGCAGCTAATGAAGAATACACGCGGTTGGCACTCCTCTTTCGACCAGTCTCGGCTTAGGAGACTTGTTCATGTTTTTCGATGAGTGAGTAGAGTAGTCAACCGTGGTGACACGCAGCCACAGCCCTGCCCAGCTACCGTGATAGTCTCATAAGTCATCCTATTCTAGAGCGGTAGGTCCTGGTTCTGCGGCGTCAGCCTCTGGCCATCATACCTAACCACGAAGAAACCAGGGTTTCCCCGGTATCTTTGATGTTTCATGCATAACCCGTCCAGACAAATCCTGGGGTGGACTGGATCTTACTCAGTACCTCGATCCAATGGCTTGACTACGCGGGGTAGAAACGAGTCATGTCTGCTAGCTGATCCCTTAGACCATGTCAATTTCCCTTATAGAACTCGTTACGAGCGCGTGGACGCACAATCTTATCGACAATCCCCAGAGTGGAGTCATTTGCGCAGAGCCGGGGTGGAGAAGAAGCTTTGCCTTTCTAAGACGACAGGCGAGGCTCTTGTATCCGCGGGTGTGGATATGAGAGTGATTCGTCGCTACGGCTTGAGGGCAGAAGACTATTTTCTCCCTAATTATTGTCTTCCTTGGCATATATTGGCCAAATTTGCGACAGGAAAACGATATAATGAGCTGACTTAATTGACAACACAGATTTATTTCATCCCCTTCTCCGCAACCTCACTTCTTTCCGAGCTCTCCGCTCCTGACACATCAAGATGAATATCTCAGGCTCCGAAAAGAAGGTCACAGCCGCTGACCATGAGCCTGACCATGAAGATATTCAGTCAGGTCAGATACAATACGACAACGACGGTTTACATCGTCGTGTTGGGAACCGTCAGATCCAGCTATTTGCCATCGGAGGTTCCATCGGCACTGGCCTCTTCGTCAGCATCGGGGGAGCTCTCTTCAAAGCTGGCCCAATCGGCCTCCTCTTGGCCTTCACTTTCTACTCATGCCTCATAGGCCTCGTCAACAACTGCATGGCCGAGATGTGCGTCCTCATGCCCGTCAGCGGGGGCTTCGTCCGCCTCGCCGGAAAGTGGGTGGACGAGGCGTTGGGCTTTACAGCAGGTTTCAACTTGTTCTGCTACCAGGCCATATCCATTCCGTTCGAGATTACTGCCCTCAGCGTTGTGCTTGGGTTCTGGAGAGACGATATCCCTCCTGCTGCAGTCTGTGCCGCGTGCATCGTGGCGTATGCGTATGTGTTCCTGGCGTCCTATTGGGAGCTGAGAGTGTAGAGGCTGACATGTGAGAAGTATAATCAACGTGACTGCCGTCAAATACTACGGAGAGACAGAGTTCTGGCTCTCAAGCGGAAAGGTTCTCTTGATTGCGATCCTATACTCCTTCACCTTCGTTACCATGGTTGGTGGAAACCCGGCCAACGACGTTTACGGCTTCCGATATTGGAGAGACCCAGGCCCGTTTTCCGAATGGATCACTGCCGGCGACCTCGGCCGGTTTGAAGGATTCTTGGCTGCCATGTGGGTAGGCATCTTGATGATCGTTGGCCCCGAGTACATCTCCATGATCGCCGCCGAAGCCGAACGCCCCCGAGTCTACATCAAGAACGCATTCAAGACGGTCTACTGGCGATTCGGCTTATTCTTCATCGGAGGAGCCCTTTGCGTCGGCATCATCTTGCCTTCTAATGATCCCCAGTTGACCGCTTTTGTCGAGGGATCTGCTTCAGGCGCCGGCACAGCTGCGGCTTCGCCATATGTTATCGCCATGAGCAATCTGAACATTAGGGTCCTTCCCCACATCACAAACGCCCTTTTGTTCACGAGCATCTTTTCTGCGGGAAATACCTACGTCTTTTGTGCAACCCGAAACCTCTACAGTCTGGCACTGGAGGGTCAGGCCCCCAAGTTTCTAACTCGTTGCGATCGCCGCGGTGTCCCCTTTTACTGCCTCGGTATCACCCTACTCTTTTCTCTCCTGTCGTTTCTACAGGTCTCGAACTCAGGCTCCAAGGTCCTTGACTGGCTCATCAATTTACTAAGCAGCGGTGGACTCATCAACTTTATCGTCATTTGTATCACCTACCTCCGCTTCTACAGTGCTTGCAAGGCCCAAGGCATCGACCGCAAGACCCTTCCCTACTGTGGCTGGTTCCAGCCCTATTCTGCCTGGATTGGATTGATATTCCTTGTTATAATCGCCTTGTGTCAGGGATATATCGTCTTTCTCCCTGGCAACTTTGCGGCTGACAGTTTCCTGACCAAGTACACCATGATCATCCTAGCACCGATCACCTATTTGGGATGGAAGGTTTGCTTTCGATCCAAGGTCATCAAATCGGAAGATGTTGATTTGGTGTGGCTGCGCCCTGAGATTGATGCGTACGAGTCAAATCTCCCCGATCTGCCAAAACCGCTTTTTGCACAGCTGTGCCAGAAGTTGGCCCGGAGCCAGGATAGGGAGGTTGAGTCCCAGTAGCCGAATGAGCTTGTTTTGGATTCAAGCTAAGGACTAGAAGATATTTGGTAGGCGATAAGGTAGTAGGACTCTTGGGATGTAGCAAGTTTAAGCCAATCCACTATTACAGAAATGAGATGTGCTGCACCTTACCGTCCACTGAACTGCCTGGATTCGATGCATTTGGAGCATTGAAACCAACAAAACTCTACTCTGATGTTTGCAAGGCGCGAATTGGCCGTCCTCATCCATTATCTACCTCACATTCTTGTCTATAGGAATACTTGCTAATAAGAATCCCCGTAGTATATCAAAGCACTACCACTTTCACTGTGATTAAATCTCTGGAAAACTAGTAGATATAGTAAGATATCGCTTATAGCAAGACTATATAGTAGCTAAACTAGTAGATCGCAATAGTATAAGGCAAGGATAATAAGGATAAGCTGCATTGACACCCTCATACCTAATAGGTGCTTAAATCCTATAGTCCCTTTAATCTGGGGTGACGAGATACCTAGGAGGAAGATGGCAAGGAATATAGGTATAGGCTATCTATGGAACTGGCATAGCTCCTGCTAGATTGCCAAAAGCGTCCGCTGGCGCTTGACTAAACATTTTCTTCCGTTGGCGTCGTTGACCTTAAAGCCGGCCCGGTGGGCGGCAGCGATGCTCTAGACGAAGTATAGTAGCGCGGATGACTCTTAGAAGAGGCCGAGAAGGGGTAAGGCTAGCGGGTTGACTTCAGGGTCAAGCACCATGATGTGGCAGACGCGCTCAAAGTAGTACTGCAGCAGCGCCGACGAGTACGATGAGTCGCCAGCCTGCCGGATAAGCAGCGGCACCCGGAGGTTCCAGGTGTTCTTACGGGGCGCCGGCACGCAGACAGTGCCGCAGCGGGCGCAGTGACGGCAGACAGGGTAGGCCTCATCGCACTTGGCACGGCGCAGCTTGCATTCCTGGCATGCCGCTTTGCTCTGGAGCTGGCGGCGGTTGAGGCTGGTTGTAGCAAAAGACAAATGTCCCTTGCTCTTAGCTAGGGCACCTTATACGTCACGCTGGTGTCGGCGGCCGTGGGTGCGGGTGCGGGTGCGGGTTCCGGTCGAGATGTAACGTGGGCATGCGACGAGGGAGCAAAGCGGACGCGCCAAGCGTTGGAAACCATCTTCACGCGGCCGGGACTGAGGGCTCACGAATTTGATGGCGAGTGATGTCGGACAAAGCCCATGCGAGGATGGGCATTTGCAAGGTATCCACAAGAGAGTTCCGTAGGGGAAGCAGACTTCCTACAGTAGCGTCATGGCCTCCACAGGACCCCCTGCTAGCTTGAGATGGCGCCGGGTAGAGAATGGAAACGGTGAGGGGAAAGGACCCCTATGCTTATTGTCAAAGGCACAGGTAGGGGGTCATGTAGATGTACGAAGGAGACATTGATTGAGACAGAAGGTCCTGCGACCGGCACACCTAATAGGGCGTGTGCACTACTAATAAGGTCTATCTAGCCGGATTTCACTTCACATCCTAATGCCGATCCGATAGAACAGGGGTTAGGAATCATCACACCCCTTGTGCCGAAATTGCCGGAATCCTCCGTTTTCCTCGTCGTAGCTATTGTACGGTGACTTAGCCTCTTGAAACTTATCGAGTTTGCCGAAGCGGTGATGGCTTTGGCTTTACGCTTGGTACGCAGTAGTGTTGCTGCTTATATATAAGATAGTACAGGTTTATTAACTATCTTTTAAATTTAAAAGAAGAGACTTCCTTCAAATCTCTTTTAAACCTCTAATACTCCACCCATTATATAGCCTCAATTACTGCACTATTATTTATCTGTTATCAAACCTTCAGGCACTATGTATAGTCCAAACATCTTTAACTACGGCCTGCAAGCCAAGCTGCTTCTGATAGGTATTATCATTCCGGTAATTATCAGTTTGTGGCCAACACTGCTATCATTGCTTTCTCTTCATGTCGGGGCGGACAAGTATACCATTCATATACTTAGCTACGATCCTGTCATGATTTATTTTGAAGGCTTCATCACGAAACCCGAAAGGGAGTATCTCCTACGTCTTGGGTACGTATTAGAAATACAGCCATCTCCATACACGCAACTTAACTCTTTTCTTATCAGAGACGCCTTATTTCTGCCTTCGGAGGTGATGGACGATGGTCAACACTCCGTTTTCAGATCAGAGCACCGGTCTAGTAGTACCGCGTTTTTGCCTGAGAGCGACCCAATTGTTCAAAGAATCACGGCTCGTGCCTCAAAAGCTCAGGGCTTCACGCCGACGAACAAGCACGAGATGTTACAGCTGACCCGGTACCAGCCTGGCCAACAGTACCTGCCTCACCATGACTCCATAGAAGATGAGGAGGGAGCTTTCAGTAGGGTTAGCACAATCTTTGCTGTGTTAGAAGCAACATGCGATAATTGCGGTACGCAATTTCCTATGCTGGGTGTCAATTGGACTATGCAAGACCAAGCTTGGTGTCGGTTTGTCGAGTGTGACAACCATGAAGCCATCACGATTCGAGCAATTCCAGGCAATGCACTACTATGGAGGAACATCTTTAACAAGTACGAGCCGGACGATAGGATGTTACACGCAGGACTCCCACCAGAACAAGGGATCAAAACGGGGTTGAATATCTGGACGGAATCGTAACAAGATAATTTACCCTCATGTATCTGCTAATTGCTCTCGCCTCTGGCAAGACTTAAAGGATAGCTAGTAAGATCAGAGTTGTCTTTCGTCATCTAATTCTAAAAGATGAATTCTTTCTCATAGAGTTTCGATGGTCTTGTAGGCCTAGTTAGTCTCTTATTGTTAAGATCGGGCACTATGTGATGTCTATAAAACTGTAAACTTAATTCCCCTTTAGCTTCCAGCTTGCCAACGGGGAAGCAACGTCGCTGGCATCCGTCCTTTTGTCCTTTGTATACGTGGCACTGAATGATGGACTCTGTGATGTCGTGACACGAGCCCACTGTGTTCAAAGTTACACAGATTGTGATGTATTGGATCCGGTCCGGCCAATCGCCCGGGCGAATAGTGTTCAAAGTTAAAGTGTGCCAAGCATGTTTGGCAATTTGCCGACGTGTTAAAGCTGCACAAACTAACTTTGCTCCGGACAAGTTGACTCACTTCGCCAGTCACACCGCAAACCTTGCTTAACGCAATTCTTGATTTTAAGGTCGTTTGAAGGTAGAAAGGGAATGACCTCCTTTGGGTTAGTAGAGTAGGAATTCTGGTGGCCATGGAGGAGCGTAATGACTTCTCATGGTGCATCTCGGCATGACTCTTTGCCGCTGCGCAGCATAGAGGCCGAGAATGGAAAAAAAAAGAGCGGCAATTGTATTGACATTGGGTTATGATGCTATTGATGTGGACATAGACTATTTCCTTTTTCTTTTTTAAGAATTGTGAAAGCCCTACCCTTGATGGGAAGATCGCAACCAGATAGTGAAACAACCCGTCTATCATTCTTTCCCGAACCGCCCTCCTCGGTTGGTGCGGCCCGGCACATCCGCCAACGTCTGCTAGAATAGGTATTGATAATTTCCTTCACCTTTTTAGTTCAGGGATCAGCTAGAGTCCCATTCAGGCTTCGTGGCTTGCGGATCGAGCGGTGTGTGCAGAAGTGATTGTGGAGTTGAACCAATGCCAATAATAGAAGCCGAGGGTCGACTACAAGAAGACGTGATACTCAAGTTCCGTAAAGTCTAAAGAAAAAATTTGTAATGTATGGCACTGAAAGTTTACCTCGAGCAGGGGCACGCTGTTTTAACAGTAGATTACTCATCTGCCGATGCAGTTGTCGGAGGATCTTTTGATTAATGGTCCCGAGATACCTTGGACTCAACGACGCAAACTCTGTGTGCTTGGTAATCGATGCCGAAGCTAAGACTCGTAACCGCAAACAGCGAGATAGGGAACGTCGGCACTTGCATCGTTTGGCATTCGATGAGGTGGTGAGTAAGTGGTGAGCAGTCAAGGTAATATCTCAGTGCTCTCGAGTTGATCATAAAAACCTCCTTTCCCACGCTCATTACTAGAACTAAATCACAACAGTTCATATTACAAAGCCTCTAACACAACTTACATCCATCCAACCCATACAATCGTCAAGATAGTCAGACCTTTAGTCTCACACGATGAAGCTCTCTCTCGTCCTTGTGTGCTTCGCCGCTGCTGCGAATGCGGTCCCCACCCTCATGGTAAGACACTTCGAATGTTCCAATATCAGGCCATTTAGTAACACAAAGCAGATTATGGAGCGCGATGAAGGCGTCGATATGCATGGTGATAACCCGACCGAGTTCGAAGAACTCGCAGCGAGACAGAAGGGGAGCCCGAGCCCGCCTCCTGGACCAAGCCCTATTCACAATGCTAAGCGACAGAAGGGCAGCCCGAGCCCACCTCCTGGACCAAGCCCCATTCATAACCGCCGAAACGTCAAGGAAGAGGCTGCCGGATCCGTGGACACCGATGCGGGGTACTAAGTGAGTCTTCATGATTGCCGATATTTGAAAGTTAGATTACTAATCTCGACCAAGGCTCAGAAAATATCGAAGGAACCCAATCACTGAGCCCTAGGGTGCGGTGGGCTGACCATGCAGACTTGTGGCCGAAACCTGAGCGTTCCGGAATAGCCTCTTGCTACAACTTGTAGTGTCCACTCTTTTGATGGATCGGATGTAGGTGATGTTTATGTACGGAGAGGAGAAAGATGAGGGATGAGCCACCAAGGGGACGAGCGGGGAAGGGGGTTTCCAAGTTTTTGAAGTCTTGCATTCTTAACACTCGTTTTACCAAAGCCTTATCAAATATACTGTCGCTACCTACAATATCACTAGCAAATGCCAAGGCCCGTCGTGAATAATTAATCCAATCTCAAAGGCAGAAGAGTCAGATGTTCTGAAGCGACCTGGAGACATACCGGGCCTTATTTCGATGAGATATCTACCCAACGTTAATCCGCCATCCGCCTCTGCTGTCTCTCTAGAGAAACACAAACGACAATTTAAAATAAAGTATGCGTTGCATAATTACTCAGTTACCTCTGCTGATGAGCACGATATTAGCATCAGCATGTCCGTTGAGTTATTTCTACTGTTTACGTAGTGTCATATATGTACTGATGAGAGTTTCCTATTCAGAAAGATTTCCATGTTATGTTGTCTGGCTACTCGAGTTACGTTGACCTATTGATGTTTCTCAAGACCTTTGAAGTTCAGGTAGAGTCGTATAAGTCCAAATATTCATACCAATCTTCACACCTTCAATAACTGGTTCCCCGGCATGCCAAGTGCTAGCGACACCTGTACCATTGTCGTGGTAGTTGACCCAGAATACTGCATTTCCAGAAACAGGTCTTATCGCAAGCCCTGGTCTATCGTCGCATTCAATCCATCCGCACCATGCTTTGCGATCACCCCAGACCGGTCGCTGAACCCACGGAAAGTATGTCGATCCGCCCACGCAACCATCGTCAAGCGTGACAAAGTAGGTCGTGCGCCGGTCTGTGGTTCCAGCTGGTCGCACAGTGTAGTTGTTCCAGTCAAAATGGAAGTTCAAATGGCCGCCAGGTGTGTAGCGCAAAGCGGACAAAGGGTCAATCGACTCATTTGAGGCAAAGCCCTGAAATCGAGCAGCACGCTGACGTACGCAATCGACCACAGGGTCGGGGGAGTAGAGGTAAGATGATTCGCTATCACGAATTGACCTATCAACCTCCCACTCTTCATCTCCTCGGTAGACCAGAGACGCGTCGTAGGTCAGCTCGCTACCGCTTCACCATCAGTAAACATCTCGAGGCCCAGTGCTGTGACTCACGCTTTTTGTTTCAGATACGCAGTTTCGAATGGTGTCAGGAAGTTTTCAATGTACACCATGATTGGTTCGAAAGAAAGGAACTGAGGCTGTATAAGGGCATATTCACATGAATAGTCTGCAGGCTCATGGCGGTGAGAAAAAACGTGCAAAAATGATTCTTTGGTACGATGCAAGTCGTATCCACTTCCATAAAGATAGGCCATCAACATAGCGGCGAAGTTGGCAAGTAGTAAGCTGATTGAGGCGAGCTGCATTTTGGGGAATATTGGGTTTGTTGGAGGCTGCAAGGGAATATGGCTCCAAATTGCTCCAGGCACACAACAGGGGATATATGGACATTCAGGATGAAAATTGTCCAATTTCTCCACTTACGACTGTCACAAAGCTTGGCAGATGAATGAAGGGCCGTGTTCAAGTGCCGACACGAGAGCTGAAGTCCACGGCTACTTTGAAACCCCCTCAACTGAAACCCTCGGTACGGAACAGCCGGCAGATCAAAGTTTTGCTAACCTTGATGAAGCTATCGTCATATGTAAAGAGTGTACCATTGACCGTATGTATACGGTTGGGTCGCTGCTCTAACGCGATTGATTAATAATACCCGACGAAGACTATAGGGTTCTCTGTCTTCAATTAGGTTTACGGGGATTCTTAACCTTTTCACCGGGACACTCTAGGGTCGTCCCGAAGCGGGTGTGCCGACCATGCCACTGTCAGAAGCCTGTCGGTGTGTTGCGGCCGCAATGCCGTCGAATCCCAGACGTTCACTTATTCCCCTTCTAGTAATTTATCCACCCCACAAGTCGTGGGAAAGGACCCAGGGGTGAGCAGAGTTGAACCAGTCGCAGATCCCGGATTACATGCTCATCTATGTCTGAAGCCTCGACTTCGGTCGAATTCATCAATTGGCGAAAATTGGGTTTCTCTAGTTTTTGTTTCATCGAAAGGGAGCTTTGGTCGCCACTGAGCGGCGGCAAATTTTTTTCATGCATCGGGAAGCCATAACAAGGGAAGCTCCTCCTGTGGCACCATTCTACGTCTCGGTGCATTGTCAATCCCTCTCTCAAGCCTCTTCATGACATATTCATCCAACATTACGTTCCATTATCAGCATGCTGCAATTTCTGAAACCACAGAACTGGCTAGTTTGGTCTGCATGGACCTCCAAATCTCACGAATATGAGAGCTGTACGCCAGATGATGGTGAGGTGAATCAGACAAAAAATGACACAGCGAGGCCAGATCCCTTCTGGCGGTGGTTGGTTTTGTTAACGTTGCTCAACTTCGGCTTATTCACATTGTTTGGTATCATGTTGATGCTGAAGGATCAGAGTCAAGGAGCGGTAAGAGAACACAAGCTCTTGCCGGATTGTGAGTTGTTCAACACCCACCAAGCGCAGCCCTGAAAGACTCACAGAATTGTGTCGGTAGTCCCGATGGTACCCATGGAGTGGACGCCGCACCCGGAATTTGGGCAAGAGTCCAGTCCCAAGTCCGACGATGTTTTCTTTGCTCAGGTTCCAAATAAAGAGTTCAGGATTGAGCTTGGTAGGATCGAAGCCAGCTCTGCTGGTCTTGGGGAAGGCCTGCCTAGCCAAAACTCTAGCACCGCCTTCTACAGCGTGAGCTGGACTCATCAGCTGCATTGTCTAGTACGTTGAGGTGCCTGGCTATTCATTCAAGCTATAGATGAGTTACCCGGCCTGGAATGACTACTAAGATATTGTCTTGCACAGGGGCTCATCAAGGATGCAATGTGGGATCTACTTCGTTCACGAGGCGAAATCTTGACCCCATTGGCCTTGGATGCAGCAAGCGACGACGCGGATACCATCCGACTGGAACACGTAAGTTGAGCTGGTGTTCGCTACATGGATGAGAGTGACTGAATATACCAAGGTAAATCACTGTTTCGACTATCTCCACCAAAGCGTCACTTGCTGTGCGGATATGACTATTGAATCGCGTGCCCTCGACGACAAAGATGAGCCTCATATCAACGGCTATGGCTCCGTGCATCAGTGTAAGGACTTGGTAAGTTAAACTCTCTCGAGGTGTCCGAACCACGAGCTGATAAATCTTTTGTAATTTAGGAGGCGGTGTCTCGGTGGTTACAGTTTTACCAGCCTAGCTAGTCTCCACCATCCATGACATTTAAGCCATATCGACTTCACTGGTATTATATAAGAGAGTGTGTTAGATAATAGAGCTGTAGAATAGGAGTTTACTTTATTGGAAGATTGTTAGTCCTCTACGTATGTACGATACTGGGCACATAGTGATGGCTTCTATTTAACATTTCAGGCCACAGAAAGTCGTATGTGACCTCTATTAGTATGTTGATTGTGTGTACCTTGCCGCGATGCTTGAAACCATGCCTCGGCTAGCCTGAGACCTCCGACTGTTTATAGATCTGCCTTTGAAAGTCGATTAATGGAGACATTTCGGCCTTTCCCCTAGTCAATTACTTTTCGTTTAACTTTTCTTACCGCCGACAGAGATATCAGCAGCCACACCAAAGAACACAGTTTTCACACAACAACATCATCTCAATAGACCCAATGCTACATGCCATCAAACCTTATAATTCTTCAACGCAAGATGACCCTTGCATCTGAAGAGGCCACTTATCCTCTCATCAAGAGTTCCCCTGGTCAAATTTCCCCTATTTCCCCCCGATCACTAATCATCTAACTCGATCACTAATTATTTAACCAGATCACCAATCATTCCCGTACCTTATGCCGAAGAATGATCTATCATGTACGGTATCTTGAATGGGCTAGATTGGGGCTATGCCTGCGGCCTGCATCGTGCCATTATATACCCCCGGAGTCGAATACGCAGGGCTATCTCCAAGCTTCAACTGAACCCAAACAGGAAGTGAGCACCGTTCGGTCTTTAGGCAAACTCTGCGAGCGGCCGCTAGGACGAGATAACCCATCTTACTGCGCGGGAACTTACGATGCCTTTCGCTTCGGCCCAAAGCAACAATACTCCACCTAGCTAGAGATGAGTCGGACTGGGAACTCCGCCGAGCAATCCTTCAGCCGATTGGAATATCATGCATCGCTGAAGTTCCAGCGTAAAGTCAAACGATATACATCGGGGCAGATTAGCAAAAGCCCAACTGCCGACAGGGACTTCTGTCTCGTGTCAGCGAGAGTTTGCAGCTGTCAAACTTTGCTGTGATATTCTTCTTGTTTTGAAGACTCGGAATCATGAACTGAATTGATCTGTCGATTGTGTAAGCATATGGGATATGGGGTGGAGACGTATGCTACGTCCTATTTCATGAATTAGAGTTTATTAGGTAATGTACGTTAGCTTAATCCGTTTACACTAACTTAATTAATTCATCAAACACGTCCCTGCTCCGCTGGCTGGGTTCTACCCTTCAAAGTCTGCTTGATGCAGTTCGTGAAGTACTGTTTCAGCGTAGTTCGTGTGATTTGGGTGTGGGGTTAGGCCCTCCCAAAGGGGGCGGCGGTATTAATACTGCTTTCTGACATGACTTCATGATACCAGTGTCCCGCCTGCAGCAATGATGTCACACACGGTCCCTATAAGTACTTTACGCGTAGTGGATGCTTTTGGGGACTTTCTGCTCTTTAGTCAAACATCTCACGAGCTCTCAAGCACCAGAAAAGTCAGTATTTGTACACTACTTCTCTTAGCCACGCAGAAACACTATTTCGCACTTCCATTATGGCACCTGAACGAGATCTCAGTGTTCCTCTTATACTCGCACCGATTCCAGCGAGTAGATCATCGGAAGAACAGAGCGCTCCCTCAAGTCCAACTTATGAGGGCTTGCATCAGCAACTACACGGCTTTCCCTTTGAACCTTCACCATCCAAAGCGAAGGTGTATATTTTTCAGATACTCAGGATTCTCAGCCTTCTTACGGTCGGATGCCTTGCATTGTTTGGCCTTTTCCACCTGGTCCTATCTGTCCATGAAGCTTTGCCTGTCAAAAGCAAGCATGTGTGTTTCTGTGGCGACTCAGTCGCGGACGCCATCAACTTGGGTTGCAAGTACGATTTCTTAGCCTCAGTATGGCTGCCTCCACACTGCATCGACGAAGAGCTCTCGGCAGAATTCGAGAAGGCGGGCCCAGGAAAAAACGGCGCATGGACATACTACGCGGACAGTTTCGGGACGAAACAACTCGCGGTTCAGGATGTCCCATCGTACGCCGACCGGCCGGGAGGGCTTTACTACGCCACCAAGGAATGGCACCTTGTTCATTGTTTCTTCTACTGGCGTAAGCAGATTCGCAGCTCGTCCACGGGGGTTACTGTTGAACCTCGATACAATAACGAAGGGCATGCAATCCACTGTGGCAAAATGCTTTATCAAAATGCGACGATGCAAGATGTTGCCACCCTTATGGGGGCCGCTCTCGATAGTGATGTAGTATTGAAAGAAGGTTGAGCAAATGTCGGTTTTGGGGCGAATGGCAGAAGATAAACACTTGAGTTTTCCCTTACGGATTTGAATCACCGTATAAGCTTGTCTATAATATTTTATTGATCGTCAATCAAAATTATATGACATTTAGACAGTAATACTTTCAATGACCGGGTGCTTCAGCGTAGAGGTATTCTGTCATACAATTTCGGCAACGGGTGAGTTTCAATAGTGGTCAGTGGGTGATGTGACGGCAGAAGCACAATAGCATGAATCTATTTCTTGTATGTCTCATAATGGTGCATTGCTCAAGTTTCCCTAATTGCACTGATTGTCACAAAATGGACACGGACTTGACAGGCAGGACCAACACCAGATTCAATCCCAGTCCGCAGGCGTTCTTCCAAGTCAGTAAGACTACCAATGGTTCTGCTGCTTGGAACTGCTATCTCCAGGTCAATGAGGTTTTTCCGGCCTGATTTAATACCGGTGACCCTCTCCACTCGCAAATTCTCCGGTTCATCCGCCTTTACCAAAACCTCCCGGCCACGTTTGCGAATCAACATCTCGATTTAATTGTCGATACCCCGCTCAGAAAGCTCGCAAAGGGCTGAATATGCGAAATGTGCGGCAGGCTTGATTGTCATAAAAGAAATGAACAAGCCGCCGACAGCATCAAGCCAGGTCGCGTTCCGTATTAGATTGGCGGAAAGAACCACGCATATCAAGACAATTTCTGTAAAACTGTCGATTCGGTGATGAATTGCATTGGCGGCCAAAATCGATGAATTACGATCCTTGGCAACCTTGATCGCTGCGAGTTCGACATTAGACCAGGCTCAAGTCGTTTAGGCTATGGGCTAATCATATACTCACTAGCGTGATAGAGCCATTCTTTGATCCCGATTGTAGCCACAGAAAGCACCAACACACACATGTTAGATAAAGCGGCCAGGTTATAATCATCAGGGACGGCGTGCAAGTGTGTGTGGTTGTGGTTGTGGAACTCAGCATCAGACTTATCGCCTGGAAATAATTGTCTAGACAAAGACGAGACGGCATTGTAGCTCATGCCAACACCTCCAACCATAAGAATGGAGGAAACTGCAAGAGTACCAAGACACTCAATCTTCCGATATCCATTAGGGAATTTCTTGTCAGGAGTCTTGAGGCTCCAATAAACCGTAATAAGCGATACAATATCAGATGTGAGGTCGGTTACGCCGTGGACAGCATCTGCCATCATTGCCTTTGAGTTGAAGGCGTAGCCGAAAATCCCCTTGGCAGTCGCCATGAAGAGATTAGAGTAGAGGCCAATTTGCGTGACAAAAAGGCCGACATCGTGTTGATTGTCGAGAACAGAGGCAGGAGTCTCCATATCGCTGGAAATGCGCTTGACATATGTTTGGAGTTTCTGGCTACCAAGGAGAGCCATGATCGTCGCAAAAGTGCAAGAACAGATATTGGTAATAGAAGATATCCAACAAAATGAATGGCAAATCTAGAAGATTTAGTGCGTCGTAAAGTACTTGAACTTGTTCAGGACTGACGTGGCCATACCAGGGAGACAAATAACCTGCCGGCAGTTGTTAAGTTGACGGCTAGCATCCCCTTCCTTCTGACTGCATTTCTATCCTTGGCAATTTCTAAACTTAGTTTAAAAGTTTAATAGGGAGATACCGCGTCACGAGCAAATGCTAGCGGCCCTGTGTTTGCCTTTAAAGGCACCCCTCAATTTTCCACCCGCGGAGTGTACTGACGCGGCATCCTTCCCCGCCTTGGATCGTTACTCTAGCAGCCCTTTCGCTATTAAACTTGACTTAATTCCTTGTCTAATAAGTAACCCTACAAATAGGAAATAGGCGACATCGATAATCTCGCGCTCTTCTTACTAAACGGCAAGTAGATATACGAGATAGATGGGTTTATACCACGCTGAAGACAAAGTTCCTAAGTCCTCCGATTAGCCACCCTCTTCTGAGGCACGTCCCGCGACTCGTCAGCCGCCAAGTGAACTTATGGATAAAGTTTGGCTCAACCAAAGGCCCCTTGCAATCAGCGATTCAGACTCAGAGGCAGACATCGAGGTTTAGATTCTACTCCCATCAGTCCAGGCTTAGACATGGAAATCTGAGACCACCGGATTACTTGAGCAAGACTTATGAGGGTGGATGGCTGAGTTGGAAGCAGAGTCTCCTCCCCTATATACCTATAAATATAGCCTTGTGATCTCCCTATATCTATCCTACAACCCCCGCTGCAAGTTGTACATCGCCACACCACCCTGCGGTCCATCATCACACTAAACCACGAAATCAATCCATTGCCTAACAGCTCGAGCGAGGTCCTCCAAGATGCATAGTAATGAGGCCAGTACTTTGGAACAGCAAATGCTCCTTGAGTCACCTCTTTCTCTGCGCAAAAGAGTTTCCTCTAGTGCTATTGGCCCTCCAGCCAAGATTCTTCGATTAACACCTGCAAACAATGGCGAGCATCTCATGCCAGAGCAGCAGCCAGCAGGCTGGATGGTAATTATCGCTTAGCAACGCCAATCAGTGCCTAACGCTAAAATAAGATAAGGACCACTTACCACATCTTATATCTAATCTCAGCGAACTAGAGAGTAGCAAAGAAAATACGCGAGGAAACTCACCTCTTGAGCCTAAACCTGACGATTACTCCGAAGGTGACGATTGGAGGGAAGATATATGGATTGAGATGATGCAAAGACTTAAGATCATGCGAGACAATAATACTAAGATACAGGCTGGAATAGGCTGGCGTGAAACTCGAGCCCCGAGAATGCGCCGCAAATGGTGCTGTCAGTGTCAGAGGTATATAATCGACAAGAACTCTGAGTGCAGGCGTCATAGCCACTGTCTTGGTTGTGGGACTTGTAAAGGACAGCGCAAGAGAAATGCGGCCGAACATGAGAGGCAACCCATGGGCACAATAGAAGCACTATTCAAACAAATAGATGATGAGTATTGACCTGTATTCTGGCTGGTAGCGAGGATTTGATTTAGGGGTTTTTATATCTCTCTTTAGTTTCGACTAACGAAAGATAGAGGTATTGTGGGAATGAGAAAGATATAGAAAGATAAGAATAAGTCTATCCTTTATTATAAAGAATCAAGTTAATTTAATTACCTTTCTCTACCTGCCGACTACCAGGGAACGGTAACGATATTGTCACATGAACAGCCACCAGAGATGTTGCCAAAGCGGTTGTGCAGTTGATGAAACAGCCTAAGTGGGATAGTCACACCTATGTCTTCGGTGAGACTGCAACATGGCCCGAGGTACTGCAAAAGGTTGAAAAGCTCTTAAATATCAAGATCCAAGTAAGATGGTCGTCAATTCTGCATGCTTTACATACCGAATTTCCTACCAGCGCACCTTTGCTCCCCTCGAGGAAATCAAGAGACTGATTGAGGATACCTCAGACTCAGAAAGACAGTACATCGCGAGTGTCGATGAATAGACGGTTGTTGGGGCTGGCTTGATACCACTCGAGATAGCTTCACAGCCACGAGAGCGGTTTTTCACTGAGATCAAGCTCCGCACTATCGAGGAGCTTATATAGGAAGCAAAACAATCGGAAATTGTCGAATGTTGCTGTTTCTTTTCCCTTTGACCTCCTCTAGAGGCCCGCTCCAACATAGATGAATACAGTCATTACTCTACGATTTAAACTCGCAACCATGTGAAGTAACTGCTTCATGTTCTTGATCAGAATCGTGATCATGGGGTAATATGCCAAGAGCTAGTGAATTTCACATAAAGGCGAGTTTATAAGTCCCTCTTCAGTAAATTACTTCGTGATCTGCGCCTTCAGGTCTCTGAAAAAAGAGCCCCTCGAGAAACTCCACCGTCTTTTCGTTTTCTGCCTTGGGTAGCAGGCACCACCATAAGAGCCATCGTAACAATAAAAGACCGACTCCTGGTCTGATAGATTAAAGTCTTACCTCTGCAGAATAACTCAGGACATTCTTTTTCGCGGCTGGGATACTACCTAACAAGACATTCTTCATCTACAGGTGGTACCGGTACCATCTTGGTTGCGCAGCAGATGGCTCTAGATGAGCAATCCAGAACCTATACAGGAGCAGACTTTATGTGCATTTAAATGCCAATAATATCAGGTTGCTAAATATAGATGACTTGAGGTGGGCATCTCATAAGCATACTGCGCAACGAGTTCGTTCACAGCCCGTGCGATGCCAAAGCTGTAGGTAAATCCTCCAGCTTCTTGGCCGTACGCATGGACGACCCTTTGACCATTAATGACTTCCCTCTCCACCCTTGCACCTCCATCCTTCTGCGGTCTCAACGCGTACGATGTTGCAATGTCGTATAAGATCTTGTAATCTTGGGGTTGATCAGAAGGCATGACGTCCGGTAAAACCTCGTGACCGCGAGATAAGATCTGAAGCACAAGGATTAGCTCGAGGCAAGCGAGAATCAGAAGCAGGAACTGTACCGTTTGCCTTTGGCTGTCATAGATGGTCCGGTCGTCATGCCCAAAATCCTTGAACCCGCCGACGTAGCACGTACCGTCTGGACGACCAAAGATGTTAAAATAGTATCCATCACGACCACGGTAGATGAAACCTTTGTCCCACTTCTTCTCTAGGACAATAGATTGAAGCCGACATGGAATCAGTGTCTTGTCAGCAACTCCAGGCAAGTGCTTTGAGCTTGCGCCGGAGGCATTGATAAGAATATCGTGACCGAAGCCCTTAAGTTCGTCTAAGTTCTGGATAGCCATGCGCTTGAACGCGACGCCTCTTGCCTCAAGCCGTGCTTTCATCCACCTCAAGAAGACTGGTGGAGAGATGATGATGGATTTGTAGGTCATGCCCCAGGTCGCGCGGGCCGGCAATTCGTGAGGGCTCAGGAATCGGAAGCCGGGAATTCGAGTCCGGAACCAGATGGCATCAGGAGACCCATGTTCCATGATCTCTGTTACTTCAGAGATTCGAAGCCCAGAGTCAGGGTGCTCGGAGGCAATCTTCCAGAGTCCCGCGTACGAATCGAGTTGCAGCTTTTGGTCTCGAGGGCTTGAATCAGGCACGCCGACCCAGCAAGCGCCCGCCCAGGGACTGGCAAAGTCGAAATCATCTGGATCGCCAGGGAGGTGCTTCCCAACAATGGTTATCTTGTAGTTGGTTGGCAATTGGCTGGCAATTGTCATGCCAGTGACACTGTGATGTGTTAATGCTGCTGTTCCAGAAGCTGATGGCTTTAGTTGTCACTTACCCAGCACCTAAGATGGTGATATTTACCATGATTCCACTGATTAGTGTAATAGATAGCTCTCGAGCTCCTTTTTCACATTCCCGCAGTCCGACATGAACTTATAACGCCGAGTTACTCCCATCCGCGGGCCCCACCCAAGCGGATGGAACCCCGAATTTCCCCGCAAAAACGGGGCATTTACAGACTTTCCTATTTGGGCGAATTGGCGAAGTTGGAGAAGGTTCCCAGGCTAATGCAAGACTTGCAAGCTCGCAGAATCTCGGTCATGTGCTTATGATGGCCTGATTTCATTCGTTGAGTTCCATTGGCTCTTCCAACGTCTCCAGTGGTGGCTTGGGTTTTCATGACAAGCTCGGGTCCGGAGTCGGCGTGAACCATGCCAGACCGCAGGGACCCAAAAGCTTCGGCTAGCTTTCTAATAGGGCAACTGGGTCTTCAGGCCTCGTTTGCCTACCAAAAGATTGGTGATGAATGTAAGCGAGAAAAGGAAAAGCATAGAGGACACCCCTTTCTACAATTGCAGCTGACTTAAACTTGAACGTCCCATGTCTCCCTGATGAGCAAGAAAGCCAGGAACTGTTTGTTCTCTTCTAAGCACGACCCATCATGACTGCCAATGTTACCATCCTAGGTGCTGGGTGAGTTCCCTTTTTAATTGCCCGTTTCTACGTCTCTGATAGACCTGCCTTGATGATAGTGTCACCGGAATGGTGATAGCAGCCAGTCTCCCTAAAGAGTACGATGTGACCATTGTTGCCGAACACATGCCAGGCGACTACGACACCAAAGATTGGGCAAGTCCTTGGGCTGGTGCAATCTGGGTTGGCGTCCACGATTCTCGCCTGCAGGAGCAGAAGATGCAGTTGGAGGGATTCGCAGGCCTTTGGAAATTGGCCGAGAAGCATCCAGAGTCGAGTGCACGTCAGATCGAGATGACCGAGATCATGGACAGAGGATCAAAAAGCGACGTCTGGTATGCCGATAAACTCCCAGGCTTTCGGTTCCTCTCCAAAGACGAGCTCCCCGACGGTGCCATATACGGAATGAAATACTGGACCGTGGTTCTCACTCCGCAGAAATTTCTCCCATGGCTATACCAGAGACTCCAAGTCAGAGGAGTCAAATTCCTCCGAACAAAGGTCAACTCGCTGTCGGACCTCAAGGGCCTCGGTCATGACGTCCTCATCAATGCTTCTGGCTTCGGCGCCCAGACGCTGCGAGACGTGCAGGAACAAAACATGAAGTCGTGGAGGCTGCAGTGTGTGGTAGCCAAGAACGAGTCGTACGACAGGCTTTTCATCCGTCGTGGACATAACGGGTATTACTCGACTGCTTTCTCACGAATGGATGGCACTGTCTACGTGGGCGGGGTGTTGACTGAGGGCTCGCGCGACGTGACTATCTCTGAAGAGCACAGAGCGACGGTAAGAGATATACTCACGTCTAATCTAACAACCAACAAGGCTAACGGATTCAGATCTGCCGAAGAGCACATGAAAATAACCCCGACTTGTTCCCTTCTCCCGATCCTCAAGACTGGCCGATTCTTTACGATCACGTCGGCATCTACCCGACCATGGATAACGAGATTGCGGGTGTTAGATGCGAGAGGGAAAAGGTCGGGAAGCAGAGTGTGATCCATGCCTACGGCCAAAACGCAGGTGGCTACGTGTATAGCTTTGGCCTCGCACGATCGGTTGTCAACCTTGTAAACGAGGCTATTCTGGAGATTCCCAGTAGCCCCAAGTTGTAACATAGCTACTTGATAGTACTCTCCTGGATTAACTTGATTCTGTCTTCAACTCTGGCTACTGAATACATGTGGTTGATTCTGATGTGTTTTCGGCAGACCAATGTCACGTCGAGCAAGCACATCTCAGAATCATGCATTGATTGCAAGGTATTGGGTTGTTCCTAGGGTTCTTCAAGTTGAAATCTTTTCATTAGTGACAATAAGTTTATCCACCGATATTTAAGCAGCAGCTTTCATGCATGTGTCTCGGCATTTCTATTCTAGCTACGTTTTACTGCTAGGCCTAAAGTTTTGACTGGAATTCTTTCAATGGCGCTTCGTACAACTCCAAGACCCTGTTTCTGTTGTCGTCGAGGCGCTCTCTGGATTCCTGGAATAGTCTCGGTATTCCGCTTTCGATGAACTCCTTGTTGCCTAGAATTACGTCTGCTATTCCGCTGGCGCATAGAAATACCTGGGGCATGCCGTGACCGGTAAAACCGCCCATTATGAACATTCCAGGCCTGTCCGGAATCGCGCCAACACGTGGAAGTTGGTCGGACGAGTATCCCATGACTTTTAATAAGTCAGTTGAGTTCAGAAGAGAGAAGAATGGTGTAAAGCTTACTTCCTGTCCACACATCATCGACTTTAGCGCCGCTGTTCTCCCACCCATGGAAGTGCCGCTGCATGTAACCATCAAAGTAATGACGGGCTCTCTCAATCACCTTGGTGTCGTCTGTATTTCCGTACCAGTCGTCCAAGTGTCTAACATAGGCCTCCCGGGCACCTCCGACAACAATACTTCCGTCAGGTCGCGGGATCAAGTAGTCAAAGTCCCAGTCTTTGAATCGCAGTGCGTACGAATTTGTCAACAAGGGCGCTTTTCCCGGGGTAACAATTCGACTGCAAATGGCTCGGTAAGGGATGATTTTGCCTTCATACTCGGGTAGAAGAGCTGCCGTGTATGCATTGGTAGCCATGATAATCTTCTTTGTCTTAACTACTCCTCTTTCTGTCGTTATCGTCCAGCATCCGTTCTCATCGCGGGCTGAAGATATTGTCTGCACTGGTGTGTTTGCCTGGAGATTGACGCCCTTGGCTATGGCCTTGCGGAACATGTGGTGAATGAGCTTGTAAGGCCACAAGTGACCGGCCGTGTAGCTGAAGCACCCCTTCGCTCCCTTGACACCCGAAAGCTGCATCTTTGTCAACCAGAGGCCATTGTAGTAGGTTAACAACTCACCTGCTCAGCAAACTTTTGCGGTGCACAGTATGTGTGTTTCGTCGCCTCAACTCCCTTGGCCAACAATGATTTGTAACCTGCTTCGATTCTGTTCTGTTGCTCCGCCGAGAACTGAACATCTACGGCCCTCGTGAGGACAAAATCGCAATCGACGTTCTCGTCTCGGATAAAGTTTGTAACGGCCTCAACATTGGCGGTCTCGAAATTGGCGACTTCGGCAGCTGCCTCGATACCATACTCATTCGCCAATCTCGAGATGGCATAATATGAATCTGGTTTGAGGTGACCACCTGAAGGCATGTTAAATGTAATGGTTTATCGTCGAGATCTGATCCAGACATACCGTTGCGCCCGGTCGCTCCAGAGCACAGCTGTCTCGCTTCCAGAACCAGTATTGATGGTGCCTGGCCGACACATTTGGACAGAATGTGCGTCACAAGCGCTGCTCCAGAGTATCCAGCTCCAATGACTACAATGTCGCACTCGTCTGGTAGCTCGTTCGTTGACCGGTGATTATCGAGATCTCCGGTCTGGCTCCTCCAGAAGGAGCTCATACCATTGGGTGGAGGGAACGCGGAGGCCATGTTGGCATCGGGTTTGCTTTGGAGAAACAGTTGAAGAGAGCCATAAACTCAATTGAAGGATAGAGGGTATTCAAGGCTTTACAGTATGAACGCGCTGTGCTAAAACTTGGATGGACCTGACTCCGGCCACTTGAGCGGGGATAACCGCTCCCTCGCTTACCCGCCGAATTCGGATGTTGATGGCTGATGACGATGCAAGGAAGCGCACGAGGATTTGCCAAGGGTCCGCTAGCCATGCTCTCCGCTTCCTCGCGTCAAAGCCAGATACGGAACCCTTCTTCCAAGAGGGAAACATCGGAGCTGCCCCCACAGAGACCTGCTTTTGACAGCTCAGGCCATTTCAACGACGGCTCGGAAGATTGACCCATTCGGATCTGAGCGCCCACCCTGTACAAGTCGACCCATCGCTGAACAACCCTTGCTTTGAGCATCAAACATCACGACGCACATGTAGAGATGAGTGGGTGTAAGCAAGTTGATACATAGCTATAATTCTGCCTCCCACATTCTTCACTTTGACTTTATACAATAACATTTCACATTGTGCGGACCCTGTTTGCTCATCCAGTAGACTTACAACGAAGAAAATGGCAGAAACCAAGTCCCCTACCCCAACATAATGTTCCAGCCTTTCTCGAGCATCACCTCCAACCAACTGACGGTCTCGCCGGCATCCCTCCGCTCCCAAATCTCGGGGAGCATCTCCAGCGCCGTCAAATTCGCCCGAAGATGGTTCAACGAGTACAGTTCCTTGAACCTCTGCAACACCAAGTCCCTCTCCTTTGCATCCTCCCTGGTGAGCTCAGATCCAGCAGTGAATAGTGGGATCGCCTGAAGATTAGTGCACGCGTGGCTGGAGGGAATTGAGGTGAGATCTTGCACCACGCCCAACGCCCGATTCCTGATCCTGCCCTCGAGGTCTTGGTCTATTGAGCTCGTGTCCAGACTCTGCCACCACTCTACATCCTCCTCGGGAGCCAGAAGTGCGTCCTCCGCAGCGTCCTCCCGGCGACGCCGATAACAAATGGCTTCCAGATTGATCAGCCCATGAGATCTGAAGGCATCGCTCATGATGCCGAGCTGGGGATTGTCGCGATTCGGCTCCCATTTCTCCATCTCTTCTTGCAGCGCGACCTCGACCGACTGATCGCGAACACCCGTCTCGACGACCGATCGACAATAGCGTCCAACATTTCCGAGGAGGTAAAAGATCTCGGTCGCGTAACCTCCGATGGGATGATATTCCTGGCCGACGTCCAGTATTGCAGAATACATCTCGTCAGTGTTGAGGGATACCTGCTCCTCAGCCGGGATGAGGAAGGCTGTGGCCATGTCCCAGTACAGATATGCTCCAATCACGAAATTGAAGTACGGCGGCCGCGTTTCTCGACTTGATGCATCAGATAATAGGATATTAATCAGGGCTCGCGCTCCACGGAGATGCTGTTGGCCAAACTCTGCAGTCGGGGCGTTGGTCCAGGCAGTTGAGAGGCCGACCAGCAGCACGCTCAAGAAGAGAGGGAAGAGATTGTCGCCGGGGCAAGACAGCTCTTGTATGATCAATCGGAGCGCTGAACTGCGCTCTTCCAAACATTTTGAGAGCTTCTCAGGATCAAAGTAATTTCTGTGGCCCGCGCCGACGCTTTGCAGGGCATGCTTGAGGCTTGGAGACCGCTCGACATACTCGAGGATGGGAAACGAGAGCGGGTTCTCGTCGGGGTCAATCACCATGATCTGACTGGCGCGTTCAAGCCAGTATCGTAGTAGAGCCTTGTCGTCAGATTTTGATGTGACGGCAAGCTGCTTTGTGGGAGCTGAAGCAGAGCCGAGCTTGATCCAGGGCGCCTCATGCTGCCATTTTGTCAATCTGGGAGCAGACTGGCAAAATGACCCGCGCTTCTGGCAGCGGATGCACATGGGAAATGTCTCGTCGCATTTGACGCGCCTTCGCCGGCATTCTGTGCAGCCGGAGCGACTCCTTCGCCCGTCTCGGCCTTTTGGCTGTATTTCGTGGTCGGTCGGGGCGGCCTCAGCGACACTGGGCGGAGGCTGGTTCCAGAGGCGGAACTTGATCTGTGTTGTTTTCATTGGGACTTGTAGCAGCGTTGACAATAACTGTGATCTTTCTTTGATGAGTATCGACAGATGTACGGTTTGTCTTGTCGATGAGGAGAACCAAATGCCACCAGCATCGCAAGACACCCTCCCCTGCTCTTTATTATCAGTCAGGCTGCCGGCTACCTGTTCAGT
>JAAGWO010000982.1:0-11434 GCA_013266205.1 Fusarium decemcellulare | reverse complement strand
TTGGAAGGCGAACACGGGGATTCTTTGACTTTGTCTTGTACAGTAACAGGCAGAGAAGCCACAGTGCCGGGCACCCCCAAAAACAGCCTGTTCTCCACATGATACCAAAACTTGAACTTTAAGTTTCAAGAGGCCACTTTCCTCTTCAAAACAAAAGGTGAAGTATTACCCTCTTCCCCAGATCCTTGCCATTAATCTCACTCCTTCATCCAAGTGAACCCTCTCGGAAGGGGGAACATTTTGCAGGCACACACCGATCGAATAGCAAGGTAATTACATTTATGCCACTAGAGGCAAGCACGGGGGCAGCAGTTCCAGAGTTTTGTTATGGGGTATCATGTTTATGGAGTATTTGTTTTTTGCCCTATTCCAATACCAAAAGGTAGATCAAGGCAGCACAGTAAAAGCTAATACAATAATTTGAGGCATCATACCCAATGCCTTTCCACACAGCGAGATAAACCAATATGCTTCACATCTTGCAGCAATGCACTTCCTTTAACCTTCAACAACAAACTTACTCTTCAAAATGAACACGTTTCTCCGGCCAGGCAGATGGATAAAATGCTCTATCATATAATTAGCTTTTAGGACGGCATAGAATGAAAGAGGTATACACCTACCATCTTCCTCAATCATGGCGTGGCATCCAACCATCTTCTTCATCGTCAATCATCATCATCAACACCAACACCATCAAAATGACTATAGCTGGTTAGTATCATCTTCTTTTTAAGAATAACTAAAGAGTCACTTACCAATGCGACGAGAAGTCCTTTCCTACCCAGGCGACAACTTTGACGACGACGTCATTGCCGATTACACACGCTATGACATTATTAGAGGCGCAGAAAGTGAAATTTAATAGCATATAGACTTGCCAACATCCCGTGCAAGCCACCCAAAATGAGCTTCACGAAGGGGCTCAAGCCGATCATTGTCGAAATAAAGAGTCGCGGTCTCTTCAACCTCAAAGGACTTGCTGCAGCCTCGAAGCTGCGTAATGGCCTCGATGATATGATCACCAAAGTCCCTAAAAAGAGAATTTAGTTCGAACATTTCTTTGATAAACATTTATTTCTACTTACACCTCGCCGCCGTCACCTGCCACCTCCTCATAGAAGGAGGAATGGCAGGCTCAAGCAAAGGAAACACCTTCTTAAGGGAGCAAAAGAGGCGCCTCGACCGACTGGCCTCTAAGCTTCAAGATGAGACGAAACGGGAACCAGAGGAGGAGGCCTTCATCAACGCAATGCTGCCAGGGATTAGCCATAAGGAATTTCCGATTTCTAGCAAAGTACTAACAAGGAAGAGAATGTCGACTGCATATGGATGCAGGAGATGCTTGGCTGCGTGGAATACTTCCAGCTGCAACGTGAGCTGCTGGATTAGGGCAGGAAAGGACTAATATTGATTAGCTAAGGGTGCGAAGAATGATGGGAATAAAAGCATTAGTATCATACATACGTGGAACTCGGAACTTCGGGCGGAAATCAAGATAAACTGTAGTATGGCAGATTGAGTATTTTATCACCTATGGATGATAGATCTTGATGACTTACGTTCAGAGTCAACGCAAGATTAGGTTGAATTGAAAAGTTTGACGGGTCAACGTAGCAAGAAGAGAAGAGAAGAGAAGTGAAAGTGAAGTAATGCACATCGTAACTTGTTCAGGTAGTATTAGCACAGCGTCGTGGAAAGCCAGGGTCAGACTTACTACAAAAGTCACGCTTGCACGTGACAAACACAGCAGGGTTGTAAACACAGCAGGGTCGTAAACCCATCAAGTTCCCTTTTTACGGGAACGGGGATGTTTCTTGGAAGGCGCGGGCGGGGGGTTGTTCTTGGGCCAGTCGAACTGATCGATACCGAAGTGGTTGATGGCCCAAGTGGTGGCTGCCTCGGCCTCGGTGGTAACCAGGGTTCTGAAGTCGGTATGGCCTATCGCCCTTCGCAAGGAATCCCTTTCGCTTTGTAGATTTTCGCACCGGGTGAAAAGGTGCCTGGCAGTGTGCCTATCCTTGCCACAAGGGCAGAACGGGGAATCGGCACGCTGGAGATCATGTCAGATGTGAGGCATTCATGAAGGGAGAGCGAGGATCACGTACCTTCCTGGAAGACAGGTTGTCATTGAGGCCAATGACGCCGGTTCTGCACTGTAGAAGAATGGTGCTTTGGGCTCGTGTCAGGCCTGCGTAGTAGGCGAAGCTTTCACCCCCCCAGTCCTCATATATAGCCGGCATGTAGGTGTTATGTCTTGTTACATACTTCCCACAGTAGTCTTCCCATAATGATGAGCTCTTCTTGAATGCGTCGGCTTGTGCGCAGGCGCTGATTGTTTTGGCTCGAATCTCGGGCTCGGACCAGTCTTTCTTCGCATCAATTTTGTGTTTGCCCTTGAGGTCGTTTTCGTCCTCGATCAACTGTTTAGCGCGCGACGCGAGGTCTTTGGCAAAGTGGCCGAGGACGGCGTACGGGTGATCCGGGGAACTCTCCTCACTTGGGCAATCCTCTACCCTGTCGCTAAGAGTCCGGGGTTCTTGCCCCCTCTTTTCCGTGCAGATGGCCTTTGCAATGGCCGTTGCTCGCTGGACTGTTGCGATCCGGTTCAGAGTCACGGCAATACTGTCGATATTGAGCTCCTTCTCCAGCATATGTCTCGAGGTTCCCTTCATGGCACCGGCAATCTTGAGCAGAGACTGATACTGTAGCGACTCCAAAGAAGCAAGCAGTTTCTGGGTAAGGCCCCAGCGCATCTTCCCACTCGGGTTGGACATAAACCACGCTCCGCATGCGTAGGTGATGATGGGCCGGATCTTGGTGACGTAGAGCCGCTTCATCGTCTTGAGGCAGGGGCCCCAGATAGAGCCAGACGTGCGTCCCAGATAGCGTAACTCTCTCTCAACTTTAGCCTTGATCTGATATCGAGTCAGTTAGTGATGTGTATGGTCAATTTCAACGGGGACGAGTTACCTTTTCGAAGTGAGCGTACCATCGTAGCTGCCTGTCTACTTCGACACCGAGTATGACCATGCTATCCTTGACCTTGCCGCTCATTCCCGGAATGTTTGGCATGAGCGTGCAGTCGGGTTCTCGGCTCCAGGGTTTCTTGAAGTGCATCACATTATACTTTTCAGGCGAAAAGGTAATACCGACTCTCGTCGCCCAGGACATGATGGCCTCGTGCGCTACCTCGAGGGCTTCGCAATTGGTGCTATAATCATCGGAGACGGCTAGCAAATACGTGTCGTCAATGTAAGCAAAGGCATATATGGTGGCACCCTCAAACATGTCTTCGCGGATGCTTTCGAGAATGGGCGCGGCGAAGAAAAGGAAGAGAATGGGTGACATGGGACTGCCTTGGGGGATGCCGATGTCGACCCAGAACGGGTCAGAGGTGGAGCCGGGCATCCTCAGGATGGTGCTGCGACTGGAGAGAAAGGACCAGGTAAAGAGGACAAGCCAATCCGGCACGCCCTTTTCTATGAGGGCTTTGAGAAGCTCGGTGCGGTCAACGTGGTCAAAGGCGCCTTTGATGTCGAGACCGACCAAGGTAGCCTTCATCTTCTTCAGCACCCACTTCTTCCAACGTTTCTTGACCCTCCTTATCGGCACCTTCTTGCCGGTCCAGGCCTGGTAAACGGGGTCGAGGAGGAACTGGAGGGCTGTCGTGGTGCACTTTCCGGGGAGGCCGAACTGCGTGTCCGGCAGGAGGTTGTGCTTTAGGGCGAGGTCCTTGAGGCGGTTGGCAATGATCTTTTCTAGTAGCTTGCCGATGGCGGACAACAGAGCGATGGGACGCCAGCTCCTGGGGCTCCCGTACGTATCCTTGCCAAGCTTACGCAGGATGACAGTTATCGCATGCTTGAAGCCGGCTGGGTGATAGTGGAGCTTCAGGCAGGCGTTGAAGAGATGGGCCAGGTACCGTGCGAGGACGTAACGCGCCATCTTGAGGGCTTCGTTGGCGATCTTGTCTGGCCCAGCGGC
The DNA here is from genome assembly GCA_013266205.1 of Fusarium decemcellulare. NCBI lineage: Eukaryota > Fungi > Ascomycota > Sordariomycetes > Hypocreales > Nectriaceae > Fusarium > Fusarium decemcellulare. Next base: position 7,447 of record JAAGWO010000982.1, on the reverse strand, counting down.
CTTCCTCTTGGGTAACTGCCTCAGGAGCTCCAGCACCTCGCCCTCGCTCACCGACTGCACCGACTTATGCTGTCTCCTCTTCCGATCAAGGGTGGGCCGAGGAAGCTCCGGGGCAGACTTGCCATCGCTTGTCTGCGACCACGTGCTGTCCCTCAGGCAGCGTGCCTTGTCCTCCTTGGTCCTGTACACTGCATCTCCAACTTTCAAGTCGGGGAGATGAGGTGGATCCCTTGGCTGGAACATCGACTTGGCCTGCCTGGCTAGCCGGTACGTGCTCCGGCTGTTCTTTGCCTGCTTTGCAGTGAAATAGCGCCATGATGTCTTGCCCGCGCTTCGCTCCATGCGTTGCCGCTCCTTCCTGAGCTTTTCCCAGTAGCGCTCCCACTTTGGGTTGTTGGATTGTCGAAGCATCTCCAAGGCCGACCTCTCCTGCTTCTGTAAAGCCTGTATCGAGGCGTCCTCCGGTCGCTGGCGTCGTGGAAATGCCGGATAGGAGATTTCGGGCACCAATCTTCCGGTAACAGACAGTAGGGCATAGCCCGTCTTGCCCGCATATTCGTCGATCTCGTCGGTGGTGGTGATATCTGGGGTACCGATAGCCTCCATATTCTCGCCGACAGCCTTGTTGAACTCCTTCTCTTTTACGCCTTTCCAGTCGCGTCGCGTTCGTGTGTCTCGGATCGGCGCGATATCCAATGTCATCTCGATAATACGATGATCTGACTCAAAGCCAGGGACGTCGAGAATTTTCCAGTCTCTCCGACGTTGGGAAATTCCCTCACTGATAAACGTGAGGTCGATGGTCGTGGGCTGGCTTGTCGGTGAGCGGGTGAAGGTGATGACTCCACGGGGCGTGACTTGTTTCATGTGGGCCGCCTTGAGTTGCTCACTGAGCTCTCTGGCTTGGGGAATGGGGTCTTTCACATCATCGCCTCCCCAGTCGGAATGGTGAAGATTGAAGTCCCCCACGAGAATGTCCCGACCGTATTTGGTCGTGTCGTTCATCAGCTGCTGGATGTTGATGGTCTTCATGCGGTTGTAGACATTGTGGATTCTCAGTATCCCAACTGCCGGAATCGCCATCAACAGAGTTGCGCTCAGCCTTTTGTTGTCTCCTTGGTGAAACTCGACGTGGATGGATTCTGCTGCGACTGACTCATGCACGAGGTAACACACCCCATGCACAGGGATCGCTTGGCGGTCCTTCTCTTCGGGGTTCTTTTCGCGTATCTTGGGATGGTCATCCTCGTGCAGCGCCCGGTCGGTCTGGTACAAAACTCTCCAGGGCCTTCGAACCGTCCAAGGAAGCGTGGGAGGGGGGTCTTGCAATGCACAAACGTCTGGAGGACGATCCAAGCTGCCATAGAACTTGAGGAGGGCTCGCAGGCGCTCGTCCGAGCATTTGCAATTGCCGTGATCAAGGACAAGTTGTGATTCCCTCGGGTCAGACGATTGCTGCTTCCGAGCTCCCGTAAGCTCAGGAGCGGATGAACGCGGTGACATGGCAAGTGCCGTCAACCCCGAAGGCCGCGACGGACTGCCATGAGCCAACTGCTGACGAAGCCACAGCGACCCTGAGCTCACCACGGAGGAGGAGCAGGCGGGATTTTGGTTTGCGGAACAAAAACACAACAGAAAAAGTAGAATTGTAAGGTACAGCCGGACGCGCTGTCGTGTGTGAGAAGAATGGAAATGAGATTAAAGTGTCGCTTGGATGGTGAGGATGAAGAGGTCCATTGTCTCAGCGGCTCATCAACTCTTATACTCGTCTGCTGCAGTAACAAGGCACTCACCAGGTCGTCCGGTGTCCGGACCAGTTCTTTCGTCTTCCATCGATCAGAGAAAATTTCGAAGTCGCGTCCATGTCACAGCTGACCAAGCCGAGACAGGCATCATGATCATCATGCTGCCGGAGACATGATGCCCGTCCGGCGTCAGGATTGACTTGATTGAGCTCGAGGGAAAAGCCAAGCCTAGGCTTACTAGAATAGCGTCGGGGCTGGTAGGGTTACAGTGCCATTCCATCGGCACCTTGGCGCCACCAATTGATCCACTTGAGGATCCTAGTCCGGGGCTTCCGGAACACCTACTCCAGGTTTGGGTTGGCTACAAAAAGCAACGACGACCAGCGCCGAAATTCGGCCACCTAACTGCCCCTGGACTTCTGGAGCGCCTGGTCCTTGCAAAGCGCAACTGCCGACCGAGCTGTCACATTTTTCGAGACCCCCGGGCCATACACATGGTTACCCCTGGGCAATAGCTCCAACTTAGTTGATGCGGCTTTCCATGAAGCCATTATTTTGCTTTGTTTTCCTCATCTTTCCTGGCTCTTGCAAGCGGAGGCCGCCGGTGATGGCTGGATTCCCCCTGCACCTGCATGCAAATCTAACTCCTCATGGTGCCGTACCTGAAAACTAATGCACTCCTGCGGCCGTCGTAATTCGATTGCAACATTGACCGACGCGCTTGACCAAGCTCGTGAGAGGGATGATACGCCGGGCTCAACACAAGGAAGACAACAAGTGGATCTCGGTTGCGGGATCATCATGACTCTAACTGCGGAATCATCCTAACCCTGTCTACGGAATCACCACAGCCCCGGCATACAATCAATAGTTGTAAGTCTAGTGTCTCGGTACGGTGAGATGCGCGGCTCGGTGAGGCTGAATCGAGCAATCCGTACCTGACCGGTCAGGTGCGGCTGAAGAATCATGAAACTGCCGTGTTGCTTTCATCATATTGCTGTGGGGGCTTGGAAAAGGAGGAGGCGGTAAGGATGAGGGAAAGGAAGAGGGAAAGGAAGAGGGAAAGGAAGAGGGAAAGGGGGAGGGAAAGGAGGAGGATGGGGAAATCTCTTCGTGGCGATGAGAGACAGTGCCATGCCGGGTTCCATTATGGGGAAAGAGGCAGGTAAGCCGGTAGAACTTTTCCAACGCCGTACGTCCTTGCGAGACAACACGGGCAGGAGAAGGAGGGAACGGCGGAAGCGAGTAAATTAGGTATATAATAACCTTCCTGATCCTGCTGACTGACTGAACAACTCAACACTAGACTCAGCACTTGACTCAGCCAACTTCGCCATTGTATCTCATTTTACCTTGAATTATTTTTCTCTTTTCATTCGCCATGCGAGTCCCACGCACCCGAGCTACCACTCCTGCCTCTTTGGCTTCTGGTCCTGCCTCTGGTTCTGATCTTGTTCCTGCCTCTGGTTCTGATCTTGTTACTGCTTCTATTGATCCTGCTTCCATGGATCTTTTGAAGAAGGAGTTAATGGACATGCTTGCTCCGGAATTTGCCAAACTCATGCGCGAAGCCATGCAAACCTACACTTCTGCTCCGCAGCAGACCAACGTTGAACGTCAACTCCTCGTTGGCACTCCTGGTATCGTCCGGTACAAGCTCTACGAGCAATCTGACAAGATTTTGGCCACCCAGCTCGGAAAAGACATGGTGCCCATGCTCCATGACGCAGGTCATCCTTTCACCGAGATCTACGACGCCCAACACCGCAACCCGCACGACAACACCATTGTCTTCCTCCTCTATAACGAGGAGGCGGAGCTGGCCATCCGGGAAAGCTCTTTCGAGATTCGCAAAATCTTGGGCTTCTCCAAGCTCTGCGGGGTGACCCCACCGCAGTACTACGTACAGGTCCCGGGCATTGTTCCGCGGGCCCTCCCCCGCAAGCCTCATCATCTCATAGATGACTGGTCCATCATGAACGACGTCAGTATTAGTGCCGGGTTCGTTACTTATGGGAAGGTTGTATTGATGCTTCTCAAGCTTGACGAAGCCCGGAAGCTTCTGGAAGGCGGCTTGAAGCTATCCAGGGACGAACATTTTCATGTCAAGTAAGATGGGGCCATTAGCATATAGATGAGGATTGATTGCTAACAAAGAGCCAGGCCTTTTAACCGCCGTTCGACCCCGAAGTTTTGCTTCAATTGCCACAAGCCCAATCATCTCAGGGCGCAATGCCGCGCGGACCATCCCAGCTGTGGGAGGTGCGCTGGGGACCACGACACCAGAGCCTGCGATGAGCGCAGCCCACCCAAGTGTGTCAACTGCGAAGGAGAACATGAAGCCTGGTCTCAGAAGTGCAAGAGCGTGCCGGTTCGCAAGATGAAGAAGGAATGCAAGAAGTGGGAACTTCAAGAACCATCGTGGGCATCCACGCCTCCTACTCCCCCTCAGCAGGAAGCCTCAGGCCAGGTCAAGAAGTCGGGTCAAGCCAAGAAGTCGGGCCAGGCCAAGAAGTCGGGAAAATCTTCAACCCGAGGCACGAGGGCGAGAGGCACTCAGTCTCAGGATGAGCAGGCTGAAACCCAAGTGGTTAGGCGAGGTCCCGCTCGAGGCTGCAAGAACCTCACCTTCACCCCTCCTGTCTCCAGCCAGTGAGACACTCTCCTTGGTCCAACCGACGAACTAGTCTCAAGGGCCAAACTGTTTTCTATTCCCCTTCAACATGTAGGGACAACTGTCCCAGTCACATGTATTCTGAGTAGTTTTAATTAGTTGACATCTTTTCCTATCATGTTAAAATCATACCTTGTAACACTAGTTCCTCACTAGTTCAAATGTTTCGAGGCACCTGTGTAGAATACAGCAAAGAAGATGAGAATGCCCGCAATTGCGACGGAACAGTCCAGTGCGGAACTCAACACAAAATTGAAACACCGCCACCAGCTCTCTCTGCGTTTCTTGATGACAACTCCAAACAAGAGGCCAAACAAGACCCAGCTTCCGTAGTTGACACCAGACGCGGGCGGGATATAGTTGAGTCCCCCAAGAAACAAGGGTACATGGATTCTCTGCAACCACTTGACTCGCGGAAACATTCGTCTTCTCATGACATGTACAATGACCGGTAGAACGGCCCCGAGCAGAAAGAACCAGAGCAGAGGTCTGTACAGCGCCCCCTGCTCAAAGAATCGTCGAGGACCTAGGGCACCCCAGACCATGCTTGTGTTGAAGTGGGTGCGTGAAAAGGGGCATGTGAAGCCGTTGGGGGCAGTCTTTGTATTACAAACATTGGGAATATTGCCGAGAGCCCAGTTAAGAACCGAAACCTAACCAAGAATACCGACGACAAGGCCAACGACCTGGACCAAGAACAAGCTCCTCGGTGGTATCTGATGTCGAGTTAGTAATCTCAAGTCAACATCATTCGATAGAGATGGGCCCACGTTGCAGTAAATCCCAAGCTTTAGGTCTTTGGCAAACGCAAGGCCTTTGATGCCCGATATGTATCCAACGTTGAAGAACCAGATGTTGGCGAGGACTTTGCCCTCCCATACGTAGCCGGCTACTATGCGGCAGAAGATGTCAATATGAATCTTCATGTTGCTGGTGGCATACACCCACGCGAGCTTTGGAAGTCAGTAAGCAAGCACCCAAGTTCTACCGTATCAACTCAGCCAGCTGGGTAAAGCCTATAGGTCTACTCATCCCTGTCTTATGGCATTCTACAGGTACAGCCGTAGAAGGACCTTAGCAGCTTCTGACCAGCCAATCTTAAGCATTAGGATAGGGTTATGATGACCCATAGGCTCTACCTAACTTGCTGAGTTGATACGGTATCAGACGAACGTACCGGGACGAAGAAAATGGCAGAAACTGTCATGGCGAACAGAACGCCGTACCAACGTAGCTGTACCGGGTAGTACTCGTGGGTGAACAAGCCTATTCCGACGGCAACGAGCGCTGCGGCTGTGTACCACCAGAGGGGGACCTCTTTGTACTGAGGTTGTAGACTCTGACCAGGGGTGGTTGATGCCTTGGGCCGCCAAGCAGCTCGGAGAGTTTCTAAAATAGCTTGACGCTTCTCAAGAAAGAGCCATACGAAGAGAGACGAGATGGTGGCAAACGAAAGACCAAAGGTGTTGAGAGCATAAGTGACGGGGAGGTATATCTACGTCAGGTAGTTAGAGCCAATGAAAATATTGAGTGGGGGTTGAGCTTACATGAGAGTACTGGCTGTATTTTTCTGGATCGAAAACGAAACCGTCGTGCTTGCTGACCACCCTGCTGACGTTAAAAACCTCACCCGTGTTGTCGAAGATGGAGTTGCTCTGCAGCGGCAAATATGCAGAATACCACGTGTTGGTGTAGTACAGCGCAGGCGTTACGATGTAGATCCACAGCACTAGGGACGCCAACACATTGACTATTGCCCACGTGGGAACAACCAGGGGTGACCCGATGTAAGCGATCTGGCTCCCTATGCGGGGTTTAGCGGGTGAAATCTGACAAGCGGCGGGGATCCACAAACAGTCAAACGTCAAGGGTAGCAAGCCAATGCCGCTCTTCATGCCGAATATCTGATTGACTACAGCGTTCTTTGGAGCTATCCAACAGACCCATGTAAAGTAGCTCAGTGCGGGGAAGAGAAAGTCTGGGAGCCAGTACCAGCAGAACGAGGCAAAGAAGGCAAGGATGAAGAACCGGTAGCGAGATGTTGTGCTATTTTATGAGCATGACGGATTTGTGGATTAATATGGGGAAAACATTCATACCTGCTTGTTTCTTCTTTACGAGATGTGTGCAGTGCGGCATTGAGAGCTGTATTTCCAAGTACACCTGGCCATACTAGGCCCTTTGGTTCGACTACTAGCGACCGGCATAACCCTGCTAGCGCGAAGCCATACAAGATTGTCGCCAATGTGGCGAGAAGCTCAAAGCCCCAGCCGGCGTTTAAGCCGTAAAAGACGCGCTGCTCAGTCAAAACATCGGCGCTCAGCCGGGTAAGGAAACTCAGATTGGCCAGGATGTAAATAAGAATATTTTCCTGGAAGAGTCTGTCAGATCAATTACATAATTGTAGGTTGTGTAACTGACCTTGTAATTAAAAGGCCCCGGGTTTAAACTGTGGCGCTGGCCAAACACCGAGACACCCCAGTCGGGTACCACATACTGCCACGCTTTTCCAATGGGATAAGCCAGGAACTGTATCGCTGACTGGGATAGGCTGATGGATGGGAAGCGTAGCGTGTAGAGGGTATTTACACCGCTGCCGAGGAGACAGAAGCCGATACCAATCGTCCACATACGAATGGTCAGGCATGGAAGGGTTGGATCATCAGGTCGGAACCCAACGCCCGCAGCGTTCAAAACTTCTTCGACAGACTCTCCTAACATCCATCAGCAAGAGAAATCTCAACTTTAAGAGATTCCATCACGCACCCGACGATGTCTCGGATCGAGAAAGATCAGATTCTTGTGTGGTGAGCTCCGGCTCAGGAGTGGCTTTGGCAGCGGTCGCCATGTTGCGTGTCTAGAGGACGGTGTAAGTATGACGGCGATCAGATAAGATGTGACTGATTATCTACTATCTATAGTCGCGATCTGCCAAGACGTTAGCACGGAAAAGTCGGGTTGGACCTTATAAAAAGAGGGACCTCCCCCATTTCGATGGAACGCCCCCGTGTTCGCCTTCTAAGGCACC
>JAAGWO010000980.1:0-38022 GCA_013266205.1 Fusarium decemcellulare | reverse complement strand
CCGACTCCAGCACCTTCAAGGATACCTACAACCCCTTCACCACCACCAAAGTAGAGGCCATGCAGAAGGAGCTCGAGGCCATGGACTCGCACGCCATCGCCAGCCGCGAAAACTTCCTCGCCCTCTGCCACCGTGAGCGCCAGCGCATCTTCCAGGAAGGCCGCCGCTTCGAGGCGCTAGAGCAAAAGACGGGTCAGGTATCCCCGGAGCTCCCACGAGGTCTCCATCCGAAAGACCAGGCCGCAATGATCGCCAACATGGAGGCTGAGCCTGAAAGAGGCAAGGACTACAATCTTTCCGGGGCTGCCAAACCCGTCTTTCAACCCCAGCAGGCACGCTCGCTGCGTGAGCGCCAGGCCAAGCAGATGATGCAGTTTGCCGATTTTGCGGCAGAGATGGGTGAGACCCGCGAGGATCACGTAGCCAAACGACGGGCCGAGTTCGAGGCAGAACTCAAGAAAGAACAGGCCAAGGAAGACCTGGGAGGTACGGCCAAGTAGGAATGGGCTCACCGATCAGGCCAACGAGCCATCAACACCACGCTTACAAGGCCCGGTATCCTCAAGAAACCGTCCATCAAGATCACGCCTATCCAAAACAGGCACCGGGAAATGTTTCTTCCCAACAATAACAGACCCAAGGCCGCTTATTAAACAAGGGTCTTGAAATGTTCACGTCACAGCCAGGAAAACGGGTATTCAACTTATTTGCCTTCACCCTCCAGCCAGACGTCATATATGTACAAACACTACGAACTTCCCAGACGCAAAAACAAAGAAATCTTTCTATTCTTTTACAGCCGCCGCCTCTTTATGCTCCGTACTCGACCTGCCCCATGGGCCTATCCTCCTCCATACCAGGAGCCATAAAGTTTGTTCGGGGATCACCCGTGGCCTTGGCCGCCGAGCAGCGCGCCATTGTCGGCGAGCTAGAAACAGGCGTTAGCAGGATTGTCCAGTGGAAAATTTGTACCAGATCATGTAACATACCTTCGCGAGATAACATCTGTGAAATAGAAGTTGTCGATAACCTTCTTGAGGGGTGTACCGCTGACCGTAGGGGCCTTGTTCTGGTCCACGAGCTGAACCCTGCTCAGAGCAGGGAGAGCGACGGGCTCAACGACATCGTAGGCGGCGAGGGCAGGGCTAATCTCAACCATGCGGTCTCGAACCATGGCAACATCATCGTACGGGAGAGGAGCGCCGAGGAACTCGCTGACAGCTCGGAGGATCTTCCAGTCTGTTCGGGCAGCGCCAGGCAGAGAGGTGGCAGCTCGGGTCATCTGGACTCGGCCCTCGGTGTTGATATAAGTACCGGCCTTCTCGGTGTAGGCGGCACCAGGGAGGATGATATCGGCGATCTGAGCACCCTTGTCACCGTGGTGGCCCTGGTAGACAACGAAGGCGTCCTTGGGAATGTCGGCTTCGTTGACCTCATCGGCACCCAGGAGCCAGACGAACTTGGGCTTGGTCTCGGCAACCTCGGCGGAGGGAGTGGTGAAGCCAACCTCGAAAGCACCGGCACGCGAAGCCTCACGCTGGAGGACGTTGTAGCCCTGCCACTCCTCAGTTCGGAAGTTGCTAGCGTGCTTCTCGACGAAGGAACCAATGGTCTCGTAGAAGGCCTTGGCGTCGGTGTGGTCAGTGACACCAGAGCCCACGATGATCATGGGTCGCTTAGCAGCCTTGAGCTTCTCGCCGAAGGGGCCGGCAAGAGCCTGCTTAAGAGCGTCGTGGTCGGTACCGAGGTGATCGAACTCGAAGGTAGAATCCCAGGTCTCGCCAACAACACCAATCTCAAGATCAGATCGGAGCCATTGCTTTCGGATACGGGCGTTGAGAACGGCGGCCTCATGTCTGGGGTTGCTACCAACAATCAGGATGGTGTCGGCCTCCTCGATACCCCAGATCTGGGAGTTGAACAGGAAGTTAGATCGAACGTCGACACCGTGGGCGATAGGCTGGCTGCCAGTAGGGGTATCCAGAGCGAGGTTCTCAGAGCCGAGCTTGTTTGCCATGTCCTTCGCAACAACCAGAGATTCAACCTCAGTAAGAGCACCGGCAATAACCTTGAATTCGTTGCCCTGGGGGTTCTTGACCTGCCATGCTCGGGCAACCTCGGACAGGGCCTCCTCCCAGTCGGCGGGCTCGAATCGGCCCTCGCGGCGGACCAAGGGCATAGTCAATCGCTGGGTCTTGAGACCGTCGCAGGCAAATCGAGTCTTGTCGTTGATCCATTCCTCGTTCACGTCGTCGTTAAGTCGGGGGAGAATACGCATGACCTCGAGGCCACGAGAGTCGACTCGGATATTGGAACCGAGACCATCGAGAACGTCGATCGACTCGGTGTGCTTCAGCTCCCAGGGACGGGCTCGGAAGGCGTAGGGCTTGGATGTGAGGGCACCGACGGGGCAGAGATCGATAACGTTACCAGACATCTCCGAGTCCAGGTTCTTTTCGAGGTAGGTGCCAATCTGGAGGTCGTTACCACGACCAGTGGAGCCGAGCTCCGGAGCTCCGGCAATGTCGTTGGCGAAACGGACACATCGTGTGCAGTGAATGCATCGGTTCATAGACGTCTTGATTAGGGGGCCAATGTTCTTGTCCTCGACGGCTCGCTTGCCACCAATCTCGTGGAATCGACCTCGGTCGGCACCGTAACGCATAGACTGGTCCTGGAGATCACACTCACCACCCTGGTCACAAATGGGACAGTCGAGGGGGTGGTTGGCGAGCAGGAACTCCATAACACCCTCGCGGGCCTTGTGGGTAAGAGGTGAGTTGGTCTTGACGACCATTCCGGGTTGTACGGGCCAGGCACAAGAGGCGACGGGCTTCGGGGCCTTCTCAACCTCCACCAGGCACATTCGGCAGTTTCCGGCAATCATAAGCTTCCTGAAGCATTGTCAGCGATATATCGGTCGGAGGAGCGCTCGGAGATGTCGTACTCATGGTAGCAGTATCTAGACAATGTCAGTAGGCAATTCAATCTCGTTGCAGCTGTCTCAACTTACCTTGGGACTGTCACTCCCGCCTTCTCGCAGGCCTGGATAAGAGCCGAACCGGCTGCAATGGCGTCAGAACAAGACCTCGCAAACGGGCCAAACGTCGAAGCATACCTTCAATCGAGACCTTCTTTCCATCTGGGGACACTGTTAGCCTTCCTCGGACGGTCAATGGCTCGATACACAAAGCTGCTCACCAATTGTCAGCTCCACCTCGGCAGGACGTTGGCTCGTCGTCGCGAAGGCTCGCGAGACATTGGCCGCCCGCCGGCTGGTCCGCCAAGCCGAACGAGCTAGAGTATGTCGGAGCATCGTGTCGCCTTGACGGAGTGAAGGAGATGAACGTTGCAGGCCGATGCGGCGAATATGTGCTCAATCGTTGACGTCTCGAAAGGGAACTGCTGTTCGGGTGATGGATTTAGTGGCGCTAGTCCGCGATTAATTTACATTGATGCTCATTGGTCCGCACCCACTTCTGTCTGCCTGAGGCCACCATGCTCGGCCCCGACTCCTCATTGCCGTAAATTGTGGCCGGAGCTCTGGAATTTTTTCTTTCTTTTCTTTCTTCACCAAATAATTGTACACGGGCACACTTTATTGTAGGTGAGCTTGCGCAGCAGAACTGCTTCGGCAGGTCTGTTGCTTCAGTCGAGTCTTCCTCTATCTTGTGCTCCAGAGAAATATTTACGCCGTTTATGGAAGCATGGGAGAGTAACCAATCTCCATGACCGCTGCCTCTTACCGCCGGTCGTTACATATCACCAGTTTGAATAGTCGTAGACTTTGGAGGCCGTAAAGAGTTTATGCTCTAGGGATCTTGATGTGCTACACAATCATTCATCTCATCTACGAGCTGCAACTGCATTGCATGGCTCGCTCGGTTTTCGGGGGATCAGCAGTCCAGCGAAGTTCCTCATCCTTATCGCCCTTGTACGCCTTTCCGTCAAATGTCTGTTCGTCCCAACGATCTTCGAAGGGGTTGAGAGACATGTGCATGATACGATCCAGCACGTCTCTCTCGCCATCTTTTTCTACGCGTTGGATAACCTCGTCGAGGATCCAGCCCCGAGGGATAAAGTTCGGGTTCACCTGCTTCATCGCCTCGATTCGCTCATTGTCTTTGGCTTCAGACACGTTCTCGCCCTCGTCCTTCCAGTCTTCGATAATACGGTCCCGCCAGCTTGCCAGCCACTTGGCAATGCGCTCTCTAGCCCCTTCTTCTGTGCTAAGCATAGGCGGGCCTTCTTTGTGGAAGAAGATGGACGCCTTTGCCTTGCGGTCCTCCTCGGTAACCAAATCTTGCAACTTGATGCTGCTAAGACGGCGGAAGAAGTGATGAAAGTCCAGCTCTAGAGCTTCCAGGGTGTCTAGAGCTTCGCTGTAAAGCACGTCAAAATCAGAGTCCTTGTGGGTTCTCAGACCAAGACGAGCAGTCATGAGACGCTTGTATTCGTTCATGAATACAGCTTTGAACTCTTCTCCTGCTTGCGTGATGAGCTTCTCAGCCCTGGCCACAACATCTGGTTCTTGCTCTTTCGTAACACCATCAGAGATGTAGGTTGGGTCATCCACATTGGCGCCCATTCCCATCAGCTCGCCGATGGCCTCACCGAAACGAACAAGGTTCCACCAGATGATGGTGGGTTGGTTCCTATAGCTATATCGGAGAGCGTAATCATCGTGATTTGGCGTATATGTTGGGTCAAAGTTGTCCATGAAAGCGAATGGGCCAAAGTCTATCGACAGTCCATAGATGGAGGTGTTATCTGTGTTCTGTCACATAGTGTCAGTCGACGTCTTCTTTTGCATCCTAGGGCAAATCTCTCACCAGAACACCGTTCATGAAACCATATGCTTGCCAGTGAGCCACAGTCGTGGCATTTCGCCTGACAATCTCTCGGTAAAGTCTAGTAAACCGATTCTCCTCGGCTCCCTCGGCTCCTTCAACACCGTCCGCCGCTACCCCTCGCTTCGGCGATGGTGAAGTTGTGGGTTCATCTGGATTGTCCAGCACAGCCGGCAGCTTATCCCAACCGCCGAAAACGTCCTCGGCAATGTAGGTGGCCAGCTTTCTGATCAACTTGCGGTCTCCTCTAGCGCGAAGGATATCGAAGTTTCCGAGACGCAGCCAGGACTGCGCGAAGCGCAACACAATAGCTCCCGGCTCGATTCTCTCCCGCAGGACCTTTGAGTTTGGTAGCAGGGTAAGCGACAAAGCTCTTGTGGTAGGGATCTTGAGCGCATTTAGAGCCTCGGAAACGACAAACTCGCGAATGCTGGACCGGAGGACTGCTTTTCCATCAGCGAAGCGCGAGTACGGCGTCAAGCCAGCACCCTTGAGCTGCAGCTCGTAGCGCTCGCCGGAGGCAGGATTGGTCGTCTCAAACAGAGAGATAGCTCTGCCATCACCGAGTTGACCAGCCCATTGTCCGAATTGAAAGCCTCCGTAGCATTGCGCCCATGGATATCCTCCCTCGAGCTTCTCCTCGTCCCAGCCATATAATTTGTTTCCGGCGACGAGTTGCTTGAAGTCTTCCGTCTTCTCCTCCCCAGCCTTGATGCCCAGGTCGCGCAGCGCAGCCGGACTGACTGCAAGGAGTTCGGGATCCTTCTGCTCTGCTGGGCGCACCCATGTGAAGATTGCGTCACGGACTTGTCGAGGCGTGATCTGGTCTCGGGGAGTCTTGTGAGACTCGGCGGGCGTCGGGAAGACGGCGTCGGTGGGAAGCGATTCGGTGAAGCGCCATGACTTGGGGAGATCCTCGAGGGATGCGCCCTGGTATGTCGATGCGTTGGGAGCAGGCGCCGCTGCGCCGTTGGAGAGATGAGCAGCCATTTGGTTGATTCTCTGTGAGTGGGAGCGCGGGACAGCTCTGCGGAAGGCGTTGCGGCAGAGCATCAACGGCGGGCGTGGTGCTTTTGAGTCGGGAAGGAGGAGGGATTTAATGATGCATTTGGAATCATTCGGGGATGGCACACATTAGCGGATATCATGGGTGCATGGCGATATCTGACGGGGCGGATGGACGGCGTTTGGCTGACAAAAAGTGGCAATGCACCCTCTCCGATCCTGACGGTTACTATCGCCTATCCTGACATCACAATTCCGGGGCTTCGGCGACCCCACATTGTCAACGCCGATGACCCCGGTTATCCGGACGCATGTAAGACGGAACCGGGCCGCGATTTTGACCTCATGTTCATGATCCCGAGATGTATTTGAATCGAGTGCCGTGTAGAACATTGATCTTTGATTTGGTCGGCATGGCTACCGGTCACTTGATCGGTCCGGGGAGTTATTGCGCTGGTTTATAACTGCCCGTGTAGAAATAGAGGGGTTGTTGCTTGGCTTTTGAGATATAGAAGCAGCGTCTCTACCCACCTTTAGAACAACATATACAGACAGACAATTATTTGCAAGCATGGCCAGTTGACCCATACTGCCGAGTCTTGCACACTCCCATGTGAGGCTCATCGTATTTACGCTCTCCTGCCTCCTGTGGTTATGCGACTCCAACCTGGTTGGCTACCCTAAAAGCCTGGATAGGGTTCAAGTATATACACATGGACTTCACGCCCTGCGCCGTATATCCAGGCTGAGCCAACATCTATGATCTCTACAGACAACAAATAAATCATGTGCAACAACCACAGGTACCAATTCCACGCACGCAATCTCCTAGGCACAACGTCATCGAGGTAAAACTCACCTACCCAGCCAGTGTCGAATCATCGTTGCAGGCGGTCCGAAGACCGGTCACTACACGGTAATGCATGCCACACTCGACACCCTACAGGGCGCGTTTTGGACAGCCCAAGTTCAGCTGGAGAACCCAATAGAACCCCAAGGTACCTGCCGATTTGCCCTTTATCGCCTCATACGCACCTCAACCCTGCGCCGAGCTCGCTCGGCCGACATCCATTATAAATCACGGCATTGTCCCACTCGCGATCGCCATACCACATCGAGTCGTAGGTGGGGGAGGGTCTGGGACCTTCTTTCTTAAAACGACGCAGCTTCCCATCCATGGCTGCGGCTCTTGCCTATGAATTCCAATTGCTACCGTACTTATCCCGTAGAGCTGCAAAACTTTCTGCAACATCCATCTCAAGCTCTGTCAAAAGGACTGTTTCATTGACCTCTTCCCTTCCCTCTCCGAGGACAGCCTTCAAGATGGGCAGCACTGGAACCCCACTAGATATCCCCCACTACAAACTCAATGACGGCAACGAGATCCCGGTTGTACGTTTTCCTTCCAACTGCCGAGGCTCGGCTGTCAAAGATCCGATGTCATCCAACAATGGCTTTGTTATCGCATTGACAGAACGCTGACAGGTAGCAGCTTGCTTTCGGTCTTGGCACTGCTCAATACAAGGATGACCCTAATAGCGGGCTTGACGCTCATGTAGTGGACATCACTACCAAGGCCATCAAGGCTGGATACCGTCACCTCGACGGTGCTGAAGGTTAGTCTGACTCCTCCCGCGAAGCCAAGGCATGCCTGACAATTACTAGTTTACGGCAACGAAGAGGAGCTTGGCCAGGCTATCAAGGCTGGTGGCGTTCCCCGGGAGCAGCTTTTTGTCACTACCAAGATCCCTGCTGAAAAGAAGGGTTCGGCCATCGAGTCATTTGATGTCTCCCTCAAAAAGCTTGGTCTCGACTACGTGGATTTGTACCTGATCCATGGCCCCTGGTTCGCCGAGACCGACCAAGACTTGCAGACACGCTGGGCTGAGCTTGAGCAGCTCAAGGAGTCTGGCCGTGCCAAGTCCATTGGCGTCTCCAATTTCCTGCAGGTTCACCTCGAGACCATCCTCAAGACGGCCAAGATCAAGCCCGCAATCAACCAGATCGAGTACCACCCGTACCTCCAGCATGGTGATCTCGTTGACTTCCACAAGAAGCACAACATCGCTGTATCTTCATATGGACCCCTCACCCCTCTCGTGACAGCCAAGGGTGGCCCTGTTGATGGGCTTTATACCAAGCTGGCCCAGAAGTATGGTGTCACTGAGTCCGAGATTGGTCTGCGTTGGGTCATTGACCAGGACATTATCGCACTCACAACGAGCAACAAGGTTGAAAGACTCGAGGGCTACCTGTCTAGGCTGCCCAAGTTTAAGCTGACACCCGAGGAGGTTGCCGAGATCTCAAAGCTTGGTAGTCAGAAGCATTTCCGTGGATTCTGGAAGAAGAAGTTCGACGAGAATGATAGGTCCTAAGCAAGGACTAACGTTATGTCGCAATGTGTTATGATAGAAACGGCGGTTAGCCTCAAGCAGTGGACGCTGACGTCCGCATAAAATAGATCTAAGTTCATACATGGACTGTCTAGACACGCATGACTTTTCAAACATCTGAATGTCATAACTCATAACTCATAACTCGTCATCGGATTCTGTTTCACTCCCCGTGGGCGCGGGAGCAGGCTTGGCCGACCCTCTCAACTGAAACGGGAGATCTCTTCGAGGCGGGGGTTGCTCGGCAGCTTTTGCAGGTGTCTTGTCTTTTTGAGTGGAGGTGGTTGACCCTGACGCAGCCTGTTGCTGGGAGGAGCTCGAAAGCGCAGCCATACCACCTTCGTCATCCTCGTCACTATCAACGGATGCGGTCGCTTCTGTCGTGTTTCCAGGATCAGTGTCGTCGGCCTCTTGCTTAATGTTGTCGACTTCCATGGCCTGAATATCCTCTTCGTCTTCTGACTCTTCTATCCTCTTTGAGGCAGGTGTCTTTCTTTTTGATGCCCTAGATTTACCCGCTTGGCGTGTGGTCTTTTTCGGTTTCCTTGGTTCTTCTGGTTCCTCAATTTTGGGCTCAACAAGCTGGGATGGTTGCGAGTGGCCCGGCATACTGGCATTGAAGGTAGTTGATGCCAGCACTTGTTGCTGCTCACGAATCTTGACCTTCTTCTCATTCAAAAGGTCCCGGAACTTTCTCAACAGGGTGGTCTCGTCTTCCTCCTTGGCCCGGATCAACTCCTCCAGCTGGGACTGAAGTTGAATCACGGCAGCTTCCAAGTCGGCCGACTTGACTGTCAAGTCAGCCACGGCCTGCTTACTGGCGGCGGACGTCTCAACCGCCGCACCGCACCACTCGAACAGCTCAATGGCCTCATCTGGATCATGGTGCAGGGTTACGGAGCCAAGGCGTTGCTAAAACGGTTAGCACCTGGCTCTAGTTTCAGAGGCGTTATGATAGTCTCACGGTAATGCCTTGGATCTCTTTGCGAATGGTGATTGAGATAGACTTCTCACTCTGGACTGTGGCTGTGGCCTGTATGTCCGGAAGCGGTTCTTGGTGAAACAGGTCCTCGAGGATCTGCTGCCATTCGGCCTCGGAAGCTGGGCAATTCTTGACACGTAAAGACACAACCCTATCGTGTTTCACTAACAAGCAAGGTTAGAATCGAGCATTGCAAAATTCACGTCAGTGCTGGAAATTGCGGACCGGGGTTCCTAGATTGCGATGTAATGGAGGGGGAATGGGATGACTTGCATGACGCGACATATGGCGCCTCGCCCTCGGTGCCCACCAGCTTCAGATCCAGTCGCTTTGAACCCTTGGGAGTGACTTGGACGAGGACGAAAGCGGACTTATCGTCGCTGCGGGCGAATCTCAGGACGTATGCCTGGGCCATGGGTGGAGAGATGCGGCGGGAAGAGACGGGAAAGGGACCTGATCAGTGCTGATGCCACACGGACTCGCGGGGTCCAGAAGGATTCTCGTGATTTGGGCGATACGAAGAGTGGAATGATGACAGATGGCGGCGCGACGGGAATGATCTCGGACGGAAGCGAAGCCGTTGGGTGCGTTTGCTGTTTGAGAACGAGACACGGGCCGAGGAGACGGGCTTGGTAAGCGCTGTAGTTGGCTGACCCCAAGAATGGAGGTTGTTTTGTTTCATGTGCTCTGCAGTATAAACAAGATCCGGCTACGGTAGCCTTCACGGGCGCCACAGCAAATAGAGAGGGAGTAATGAGGCGCCGATGAGAGTAACCGGAGGGGGCGTGAGGGCGAGGGTGAGGATGTTAGGGTCCAGTAAGTCGATCGTGAGCCTGGTCCTCTGCTAGTTTGCTGATGATCTGTTGTTCGCGAGTGCTTGGACCTTCGGCTGATCCGCAGAGTCTAGGATTTGAGCGAGCGCCCGGGCGCAAGATTCAGACAGGGGCAGCCGGCGGAGTTGGAGCAGAATGAGGGGAGGGAGGCAATTCAATTGTAATTGTTGACGGGAATGAAGTCGAGATGAAGAGAGGCGTCGCCCTTTAATGAAAGTGATTCGATCTGGATCTCAACGGCACGGGCGTAGGCAGCTGCGAGAGTTGTGAGGCTTCGCATTGGACTAGGTAGGAGCTGTATGTAAGTAAGAGCGGCAGGCTGCAGGCTGCAGGCGGCCAGAGTTAGGCCAGGGCAGCGCTGGATCTCCAGTGGAGGCCACATGGCCGCCCGCTCCAGGCACCACCTCGTCCTGTACCTCACTAGGAGCTTCAGCTACCATTCAGCTGGAGGCTAGAATTTCTCTAAACAGGCACAACGAGTCTAGACTTGGTACTGTACGGAACAGGGCGAGCATGATCGTGACCAAGCCGCTCTGGGCCCAGCTGCCTCTACAATGGCTTTCTACAACGATTCACAGTGATTCAGGGTCGGGAGAGGTGCCCATCCACCTTACCCCTGTACGGGTCGAGATATCCTTGCTCCTGGGCAGATGAAGACTGATCAAGAATCAAGTAAGAATCAAAGATCCGATTCACAGATAGATTAAAAATAGTTTCCCAGTTATATCCTGGGTGTTTTATTGTCTAAATCCAACTCTTTGCTTCACATTTCGTCATGGCGATACGTGGTCCCTTCAACCGCGTACCCTGACGGGCTGGGCTGTAGTGGCCTTTTCTCCAGGACCCCTAGACAGCTCCAGGGAGGGCCTGGCAGCTGGCCTCGAGATCGTGCCGCGTCCAGGTGGAGTTGAGTGCCGGCATGACAGTCGCATGAACAATGTGACCACATTTCTTCCAGAAGGGTGGGTGGTTAATTAATTTATCCATTGTGCTCGACGAGGGAGCCAAAGTTTTTCCATCAACAAAGAAAACAAGGCTCTTGTCAGCCAACATCAACGTCAGTCATGAAAATCTCTGCTCTTCTCGGGGTGGCATCTTCATTCAGGCACAGAGAATGAGTCGGGAGGCACCAAAAGCTTGGAAACAAGGCCAACCAGCCTCCCGTCTGTGCAAGTGCTGACGCCTGGCCTGCAGACGGGAAGTTGTCGTCCTCTTTAGTGCCCAAGTTGCCGTCGCGACAATGACGCGTGAGAGAAAAGTCTGTCGCGACATTTTGGCTCCGAACCAATCGGACGAGTCCCCTGGGGCAAACACTCCCGAACGTTGGGGGAGGGACTCGCTGTTTGACCTGTTCCAGGCGAGGCCTGCAGTCACGTGCTGCCCCTCGCACCCGGCCTCTGAATTTTCTTCACGGCAGGGGCCTGTTCGTGCGGAGGGCCAGGTTTGGTGTAGCGTCCCCTGTAGTGCTCGGTAGCGCAGCGACCAAGGGTGACGAGCGTTGCCATCTTTAGGTGATCTCAGTCCCCCCGGCACCAAAGTTGCCCTGGTCGCCCGGGTCGCCTCAGTGGGCGTAACCTCATCGTGGGTAGGCACGTCCCTTATTAGTTAGCGGGAACCGCCTCCAGCCACGCCCAGTACAACCCCCCAGCCTTTCTCTTTACAACAACCCACCATCCACCGTCCTTTGTCTAGCCCGCCGGCCGCATTCCTGACCTTTCCATCTGTCTCGCACGTCACCCTCTCGACCGTCGAAAAATCCTCAGCTATAGCTATCAAAACCGATTTCCCTCTTTGTGTGAGAGTTTTCTGTCGATCTTGTTTTCTTTTCCCCTCGTCTCGTGCGTCTGGAGTCCCGCGACGTCGCGAGCCCGCAAAACACCAACGCACAACACCACCTTATCTACTACTACGTCGCTTCGTCTCCGCACACCGAGCCTGTTGGCCAGCGAGACGCCGCCAGCGAGCAACCAACCCCCGGAGCAGCTGCAGGATCGAAAAGGACCGTTTCCCACAAATTTCGATTTTTTCCTTTTTGACTTTGCAATCATATTCGCGCCCGCATCATCCACGCCATCACTACGCCTGGAGGAGATGCTGCTGCATGCGGGGATCTGTCGCCGTTGACAAGAATGACTGTGCGCAATTGACATCGCGTCCCAACAGTCGTCCCAGCAGCGATTTCATTCCGTTTTCTTGGACCTGAACGATAGATTGCGCGCTATACATACAACATACTCGCTACCATGGAGCCTTTACGACTTAAACCCCGTCAACCAGTGGAGGCCGATATAGAAAACTGGGATGATGACGATTTTCTGGTTGAAGGCGATGATTTAACCTTCCGCAGCCCATCCACCGCCACAAACATCCCCTCGCGGCCTTCTTCTCGGCGCCGCGACTCGGGCTCATCTCACTTCTCCTTCCGATCTGAGCTGGAGGGCGAAGAAGAGAAGCATGTGCACATCCCCGGAGACGATGAGAAGTCGACTCTGGACGCCATTACTGCAGCTCAGAATGCTGGTATCCCACTACCCACAAATGTACCATCATCCGCCCTCATGGGCGGCACTATTAAGCGTTTGGGTGGACGAAAACTACGAAAAATCATCCAAGATGATTGGGAAAACGACCTGGAATTGCCCGACATGTCTCAAGGGCTCAAAATCAAGAAACATAGCCAGTCCGACTTTCCTGAGAGCCTGCGACAAGTCAGCATCGGCTCAACATCTACCCAAGCTAGCCCGACTAACGTGATCAAGTCCGCTGCAGCGTCTCTGGTTAGGGATGACCGGAGAGAATCTGTCCAGTCCGCCACAAGTAGCTTGTCTGCAGCAATCAACTTGGACAGGTTCAAGGACGCTGAGGATGATGATGACTTTTTTGGAGATGGCGGCGACACTATCAGAGTCTCCAAGAGCCGTCAACCACCTAAGCCTGTTTCATTTATTACACCACCTACTCCTCAGAGAGAGTCTAAGCCTACAGATGCAGAGGATGATTTTGAGATGGATCTCGAACTTCCATCAGATGGAAAGCTCAAGCTTTCTACAAGAAAGGATATCCCCAAGACTCCTCACAACCAGTCGGAGGAGCTGGATTGGGGGGAGGGCAGCCTTGGTACCCGATACGGTGGTACGCGGCGAGATGCGCGATCTGCCCGAAGCTCCTCCGCGTCGGCTCTTAGCCCAAGTGTATCGAGTTCGATCACCGCCGAGAGTGAGGACGAGACTTTTGACGGATTGGTACTTCCTCCCGGTCCTGTCAACTGGACTGAGAGACTCCAACAGCGGCGGAAGAGCCGGTCTCCACAGCGAATTTCCGAGGAACCCATCGTACCTCCGAAGAAGACATCCTCGGCAGAAGCTGACAAGCCAGACTTTCTTGACGGCCTCGATCTTGGTGATGGAGATGTCTTTGACTCGAGCAAGCTCACTCTTCATAAAAACGTCAAGGTTAAGGAGACGCGGCCCGCCAGCCCGGCCCGACCCAAGGCGGCTGTGTCTCTCACATTCACGAATAAGCCTATCAACTCAACCCGGATCCCTCGGCTGAATCACCATGAACGGACACATTCAACTCAACTCGAGCCTGTGTCTGAGAGCGGTGGCCCTATTCCCCAGCGAAGCCGCCGCTCGCATTCGAGACTTGGCCATTCGGCACAGTCGTCCGTCGCCAGCCTTCCCACGCCCACATCATCATCACCATCCCAGGGCCTGCCACCGACACCCCGAAGGAGAGAGCTTGGTCTTAGAACATCCACAAGCTCCCTTCGAACTGAGCCAACCACAACCAGTGCCCAGCTTCTAAAACAAAAGCGTTCTTTGCCAGCCATTCGTGCGCTGAACTCACCAGCCAAGCCGCCTTCCTATCGCAACGAACGGCCTCCATCAAGGTCGGAAAACAACCGACCATTGTCTGGAATACGACCCAAGACGCCCGTGGAACGGCAACGACAGAGCGCTAGCGAGAGCCCTGCAACCACTCGGAAATCTCAGTTGCCATTCTTACCTGCAGGTGCCTCTCAGTCACAGTCGCAACACGTCACCTCAAAGAGCACCCGCGGGTTCCGTCGCCATGATTCGGACAACTCGATTGACTTGCGGCCCCACTCCCGCACAATCTCCAGATCAACAATGCGGTCCCCCAGCCCCAATCATCGCTACCGAGTGGCGGCAGACACTTGGGAACGCCTGAGCAAGCCAAAGAACAAGAAGAACTTTGGTGACGGGCATGAGTTGGATGGATTTGATGATTTACCAACATCCAGAGAAACCGAGACCAAGTATTTGAAGCAGCCCACGACTTCGGGACCGAAGGCTGCTTTACGGAACAAGCTTTATCATAACGTTCTGCCGGACCGGAACTCGACGACATCTCCCTCAATACCCCAGACTCCTCGACCCTCTTTTACTCCTCACTTTGCCCGTGATACGGCCGCGAGTAGGATCGCACGAGAGACTGCATTGGCGCAACGAGTTCCTAGCAGTGGCCCGTTGACCCCCGTGAACACCCAGCGCCTCTCTCAACTCTCAACGAGGAGCAATCTCAATCCCTCTCTTCCTCAGCCGACCGTTCGGTCTAGAAAGCACAAGAGACACCAGCAGACGAAACCCCACCTTATCTCGAACCTGAATAGTGGGAAGGAGTCGAAGAGTAAGTCCTCGACCAATGAACACCAGTTCTATACTGACCAGCCTCTAGTGGTGAATGGGATGTATTATAACGCGGAGACTTATCGATGGGAAGGCAATGAGAACGCCCTCAATCTCTTTGAGCCCCCATTGCAAACACCAACTCAGGCAATCGTCTCAAACAACACCCGCGAGAAGGAGACGCCAACACCACGCCCAGCGCTGATTACGAATATCAGTGCAACCAAGGGTGTCCAAGTAGTCGGTGGCATGGTCTTTGATCCGCAGAACATGTGCTGGCTCAAACTTGACGGGCCTTCGAAACCCAAGTCGGAACTCAGCGACCCCATGGATGGCTTCGACGCCCTCGATGAGGATGAGGACGTCTTCAAAGACATTCCGGACCTCGAAGACAACACAGCCGACGACGAGGGCATTCAGGGCCGTGTTAGCGACATTAAGGATGACTGGCTCGTGGGTGAAGAGTTCGATGTTGGCCCCGAGTTCATCAGACGACAGCGCGAAGAAGAGGAGAGGTGGCGGAAGAAGTGCGAGAAGTGGATCGGCCGAGGATCCAGAGACCGCGAAGCTTGGCGATGGACGATCCGCGAGCTTGTCTCACAATTCGACGACTTGGCAATGTGAGGGAGCCTTCAGCCCTCAGTGGCTTTTTACCATTCCTCGACACCTGTTTAAACAACAACTTGTAATACGCATACCACCATACCGGATCTTTGTGGATACACAGCACAAAACAACACCTTGCACGATGTAAGTAGCAAACACTGGTTGTCACGGCAGCATCATGGCTGGATACCCTGGGACGGTTTGGGTTCGTTTTGTGGGTTTACGACACGGTAATGGGTGGTTCTACTTTGCACCTTTGGTTTCTTTGTCTTTATTTGGGTTTCTATGTTTTACTGCCAGCACCAAGGGATGTTGATGATATGACCATGTATTCTATGGGCAAACAAAACGGGTTGGGCTGGCTTTGGGTTTTGGTGATGATAGAGAAAAACCGCGATGGGACGCGGAAAACCCCCTTTGGTTGGGAAGCCGGGGGATCTAATGATGAGATGAACTTGATGACTTGTTTTAATCACACAGGATACCTTTTGTTATTCATTCCTTTTGATTGTTTTTGAGGCGTTGAATGGTGCATGAGGCGTTGAGGAGGCGTTAAGACTATCTCGCGAGGCGTTCATGGTGAAGCATTGGATCCTTTGACTTGTGTTTTTTTTTCTCGCTTTCCCCTTGGAATCGTCTCCCTTTTGTTTATTATGCGACGCGTGAGATGAACTATGATAACTCTACAGAAACAGCGCAACAAAGTCAAAACCCATAGACCTTCTTTTTGGACAAGAACTCCGCCGCCCACAGTTGGTTGGTATCTATTTTTTACTCTGCTTCTTTGCCTTCTTGCTGTTACTCCTTGGATCCAGACCTCTTCGGCGCATGGCGTTCCTCCTGGCCTTCTCAATGTACTCCTTGTCCTCGTCATCCTCCCATCCGCCAAAGTCGTCATTCTTGCTCTTTGTCTTTCCGGTCTCTTCATCATCATCGGTAGTAATGGGTGTCTTGTCGATGACCTCCTCGTCCTCATCGGCCGGGCCGGAGGAGCGGTCGCGAGGCGCCGAGCCCTTGGCGGGCGTGGGGCCGATCTTGTGGAACTTTGCGACGAAGAAGCCGTCGACGTTGTAGGTGTGAGGATAGTAGCGGCGGGTGTGGCGCATGGAAGGGTCAAACTTCTTGCCCATGTAGCTGGTGAAGCCTTCTTTTCCAAAGGGGAGGCCGGCGTCGACGAGGCGGACGTTGGGCCGGCGGGAGAGGGCGTACTGGACGACCTGTTCGTTTTCTTCAACCGTGACGGAGCAGGTCGAGTAGACGATGTAGCCGCCCGTCTTGGAGGCGTGGTTGACCGAGTCGATGGCGGCAAGGACAAGCTGCTTCTGGATATGGGGGAGCTGCATGAAGTCGCGTTCCGTCTTGTTGGTCTTGACGCTGGGATCCTTTGCGATGACACCGGTTCCTGAGCAGGGGGCATCGAGCAGGACACGATCAAAACCACCCATGGGCTTGGGGAACTCGCGGGCATCGTAGTTGGAGACGATGACGTTACGGGTGCCGAGGCGGTGGATGTTTCCGATGAGACCCTTTGCTCGGGCCTTGTTAGGATCGTTGGCGACAACGACACCTGTGTTCTTCATCATGGCAGCCATGTATGTCGTCTTTCCACCGGGAGCAGCGGCCATATCGAGCACGCGCTCGTTCTCTTGGGGCTCGAGGGCCATGCAGGGCAGGAAAGACGAGGCAGCCTGGAGGATGTAGTGGCCGGCGAGGTACTCGGGAGTTGCACCCAGGGGCACGCTGCTCTCAAAGACCTGCAGGCCGACCTTGGACCACTTGCCAACGGGCTCGAGGGTGACACCGCGGTTGATGAGGGCCTGGGCGAGGTCGCGACGGTGGGTGCGTAGGGTGTTTGTACGGATGACGACGGGACGCGCCGACTCGTTAGCCTCAAAGAAGGCAAAGGCCTCGCGCGGTGTGAAGAGGTTGAAGAGTTTGTTGGCTAGGTATTCAGAGTATCCGTAGTAGGCGCAGATATCCTTGATAAGCTGCGCCGTGTACTCGGCCCTCGAACGACCCTCCTCGGAGAGGTTGGCAAAGTCGTCGAGGACGCGAATGTTTTCGGTGATTCTTGTTCGTAGAAGCTGCAGGTCGGGCGCCAGGAGGGCATTGGTCTTGGCCGCGAGCTCGTCGTCGGAATCCTCGTCCTGCAGAATGTGAGGCTTGTCGCCGTGGATGTTGGTCTGCAGAGCCTCCTCGGCCATCTCAGCGTCCGCATCGGCGGCATCCTCTGCTAATTGGGCGTCCAATTTCCTTGAGAGACCCTCGATGTTGGCGGCTGTGAGCTTCTCCTCGGCGTCCGACTCGTCCTCGTCCTCGGAGAACATGGCCTTTCCGTGGCCTCCACCCTCTTCTTCTGAGTCAAACACTGAATCGTCGTCCGAGTCGAGGAAATCGTCCTTCAAACCAGCGCCTTCCAAGTCCAATGAACCATCCTCTAGATCATCGAGGTCAAACTCATCGCCCATATCGTCGTCGTCGTCGTCGGACAGATCCTCCAGCGCCGGCACTGGGGTCTTCTCCCCCTTCTTCGTCTTGCCATTCGCCTTGGGCGCTGGCGGAGCAGCAGCCTTCACAGGCTTGGCTCCCTTGGCCTTCTTAGTAGCATCCTTCTTTGCAGAAACGCCATTGCTCTTGGGCTCGACGGCCTTTGTGGTTTTCCGCTTCTTCTTCTCTGGCGCCTCGACGACGGGATCGGCAGGCAGACCGGCCTTGCGCTTGAGCTTTGCAAAGTGCTCCTCGGACAGAGGTTGGGGCGGGCCCTGTTTCTTCATGCGACGTCCTACACCCATCTTGGAAATCGAGTTTCGTGAGGAATTGGGTGGGAAATTCGATCAAGACGTAGAAATCCTCCCCGTCTTGTCTTCTAGAGAGTAGACACCAGCTAAGGCCCCGCCGAAACTTTTTTTTCTTTGCGCCGGGCGATAACAAGGGTCCCCGATAAGATCGGCTGAACTTCGCATCGCAGCTTAGTCATGCGAGATCGCCCAACTGTTGCAGCGTGGAGCTACGCCATTACTTCTCCCACCGGCGCTGAATGACGATGGGTTTGTGACTGCACGCGGTTAAGCCCAGTTCTTTTCTTGTACTTGTGTCTTATTGACCTGGCCGGCTTTGAATAGGTCGCATCTTATAGGGCTCTCTGTGTTTTCTTATTCCGACTGTAGCCACCTCTCATCCCTACCTAAGCTCAACCCCACCTTCATCAAGCTCAACACCATCACTATCACGACGCTCTCACCATGTCCGAGACTGCCTTTGCTCAGACGTTTCTTGGGTCGCTAGAGTCGCGGCCCATTCGACTCTCTGCCGACCATGTCGAGGATCCAAAGACTTTCCCGGCTCGGCCACCCGTATGACCTCATGCTCCCCAAATCATGACCCCTACTAACAAGTCATTGTCCAGTACATCATCCCCCGCATGTCCAAGACCATGAGCAAGCCAACCAAGCTTGCTCCCGGCTCCGAACGAAGCGTCACCGTCTCCCTCAAGTCTCTGCGTAACCCTCCCCTGAGCATCAAGCTCACATCGCAGCTCCTCGACACGTCCATTCTGGACATCAAGAGCACTGTTGAAAAGCAGACGAGAATACCCGTCACAAAGATAAAGCTCCTGCACAACAAGAAGCCTGTGCCTGATAGTAAGATCCTCAAGGACATACTGGGAGAGACGGACATGTCTGTCGAGTTCACAGTCATGGTCATTGGAGGAGCTGCTGCCATCCCACCCGAGGAGCCTGAAGCGGCCCCTGAGGTCCCGGCTACGGGCAAGGAGGCGCTGGAGACGGAGGAGTTCTGGAGCGATCTCAAGGGATTCTTGATGCAACGGCTAAAGGACGAGTCACAAGCGGAGAATCTATCAGGTCTCTTCAGATCGAGTTGGCAATCGAGCCAAGCAAGTCCATGATGGCTGAGCAGCGGAGGTAACATGATAGAGCGGAAACACGATAGACAATAAAAAGATGCCAATAATCCCACATACCAGCATGCGAGTTTATTTTCCCGTGGTACGGTACATGGTCAGGGCTGGCAAATCTGAGAATTTACGTGCCTGCCCCTCAAGCAAACTCGATGGCTCAACGTTCCCCAGGGGCAACTTGCATCATCCCTTCGTGCTTCTTCCATCCACAATACACTCCTACATCATCTGGTTGTTTTGGTCTTCTCAACGCTTGAAGCGACCCATAATATGTTCAATTCAATGCCAGCCCGTTTCTATAAGGGGGTTTGGGGACGGGCGGCGCTGGGTTGATTCGTGACAGCGCTCTTAACCAGCAAGACCCTTGCTGACGGTCTTGATGATGGAGTCGTATTCGATGTCATCAGTGTCGTTGGCCTGCAGCTCGGTGGCGATGCCGGTGAGCGATCGCTTGAGGGCCTCCTTGGAGGAAGCGTAGATCATCTTGGGCTGCAGTGGGGTGTCAGTCGATGGGTTCGTAACTGACGTGGGGACACAGGGGGTTACGCACCTGGATACCGGCATCATCGGGGGACCAGGCAATGAATGTGAGCTTGTTTCTGCCAGGGTGTCAGATAGCTGTACAATGGCGCTGAGCCATGAGAAGACCGGGGAAAAAGATGCGTACCGGATACCATCGCCAGTGGCCAGGCTGTACTCGAAGTCGTAGACGGCGTATCGGGGACCCTTGCCCACAGCGCCCTACACAGCACGGGTCAGATCTACATGTTGGGCGTGCATTGTCGGTGAAATTGTCAAGGCGTACCGTTCGGCTCTTGGAGGTGGCGTTGACGAGCTTCTCACGGAAGTCCTCCCAGTCACCGTTCTCGGAGGCGTGCTCGACAACAATCTCCTTGTAGTCGTCCGAGAGCTTGTAGATGATGTACTTGTACTTCTTGTTAAGCTTCAGGTCATTGTAGGCAGTTATGCAGTCCTGCGAAACGGTGGCTCTGCAAGACGGAGGCGGTGGGTTAGCGCGGGCTGTCTCAGAGATTTTTTGAAGCTGCGTGTTGCCCCGCGGCGGGCGGCGGCGTCATGGTCGAGGGGGAGAAGAGGAGGAAGAGGAGGGGGAGGGGAGCATTTATTAAGCGCGGGGTGAGAGGACAGAGAGCGGCGCGCGAATAAATGGTGCGGAGGGTGAGCGAGAGGAACGAACCCGGATTGAGACTGTGAAGCGTGGTCAGATTAGGATAGAGTCTTTCGCCGGTGGACTACGCCGGGCGAGCTTACCATGGTTGCGGTCTACGTCAGGAGATGGGATTCTCTGGGATGAGGGGCGGACGGGCTGGCGGGAGCTTGCGAGTTAGCTATCGGGACACGACAGAGGGGTACTGGGTTGAAGCCGAAGACGAGGGACGGTGCTGTAGGTGATGCAGAGAGGGGGGAGGAATTGCGTGCGTACCGGAGAGAGGTATCAGGACGAGAGTTGCAGTTGGAGGAGTCTCACGATGCAGGAGAAGCAAGGCAAGGCAAGGACAAGACGGTTTGGAAGTGGGATGGGTTGTCTCTCTCTTTGGGGGTTGGGCGGATTTAGGCGGTAGGGGACAGCGTCCCATAGAAAAGGCGGGGCCACCTTGTTGCGGGAGAAAAACACCACCACCTGCACCCACTCACCACTCACCTCGACGGGACCAGCTGGAGCCCATGAGGAGGTACCTACCGGCCTAGGTGGTCCCCTATGAGGCCCGTTGCCAGTGAGATACCGTCCACGTGACCCCCCTGGCGTGCGTGTCAATTGTGCCTCGTCAGCTTATCAACGCCATCCAATGTTGCTGTTGCCGTTGCCATTGCTGTTGCTGTGCTGCCAACCGCCGCCATGATTTTCATTTGCAAACCCAACCAAGGGAGGGAAACATCCTCCCATTCATGCGACAAACCCCTGTCTTCTCCGCCGTCCAGGGTCTTGTCTCGGTGAAGCCCAAGCACTACGTAGTAATACAGTTCCACCAAGCTTTGTAAACACCAGCGTAGCACATGTCAACAACACCCGGGGCAACAAGTCTCAAAGGTTGTACATGATTCTCTTTTTTCCTTTCCTGTCTTCCCTTTTTAACGTATGGATCTCATATCTTTTCGTAAAATGCTACACAGTCAATGCTAGTATACAGGGCTCAAAATGTGGCCTCAAAATCCGCAAGGGGTATGAAGACAAATGTCGTGGTCGAGAACTGGTAGAGAGGAGATTGCAAGGCCACTTCATCCGTCCCATCATAACACGCAAACCATGTGCGCCGTCCACCCGCCCAGCTTTTATTTTTGTTATACAATACGTGATCGCATTATTCCTTCTCTTACATCATGCCTCCCATGCCGCCCATGCCGCCCATACCTCCCATGCCACCC
Source organism: Fusarium decemcellulare (assembly GCA_013266205.1). NCBI lineage: Eukaryota > Fungi > Ascomycota > Sordariomycetes > Hypocreales > Nectriaceae > Fusarium > Fusarium decemcellulare. The sequence goes on along the minus strand of JAAGWO010000980.1, from coordinate 16,400 downwards.
ATGGGGGGTCCGCCAGGGCCCTTCTCCTCGGGAGCCTCAACGATGGCCACCTCGGTTGTACCCAGGAGAGAGGCAACACCGCTGGCATCGATGAGACCAGTGCGGACGACCTTGAAGGGGTCAAGGATACCGGAAGCGATCATGTCGACGTACTCGCCCTTGGCGCTGTCGAAACCCTTGTTGAAGTCAGCGGCGTGCTCGTCAGTGAGCTTGCCGACAACAACAGAACCCTCAAGACCGGCATTCTCAATGATGGTGCGAGCAGGGCGGGTGATGGCGTTCTTGACGATGCTGACACCAAGCTGCTGGTCAAAGTTGGCAGACTTGACGTCGCCGAGGGCCTGGGCAGAGGCCTTGATCAGGGCAGTGCCACCACCGGGCAGGATACCCTCCTCAACGGCGGCGCGGGTGGCGTTGAGGGCATCGACGAATCGGTCCTTCTTCTCGCCCACCTCGACCTCTGAAGAGCCACCGACCTTGATGACGGCGACACCACCAGAGAGCTTGGCGAGACGCTCCTGGAGCTTCTCCTTCTCGTACTCAGAGGTGGTGGGGTCAGCCATGACACCTCGGATCTGCTCGCATCGCTGAGCAATGGCGTCCTTGCCGCCGTTACCGTTGAGGATGATGGTATCCTCCTTGGTGATGGTGATGGAGCCGGTGGAGCCCAACATATCGGGGGTAGCCTTCTCAAGCTTGACGTCGAGCTCGTCAGTGAAGACGGTACCGTCGGTCAGGATACCGAGATCGCCGAGGATGGACTTGCGGTTGTCACCGAAGCCAGGAGCCTTGACGGCAGCGACCTGGAGCTGGCCACGGAGCTTGTTGAGAATGCAGACGGCAAGAGCCTCACCCTCAATATCCTCGGCAATGATGACAAGAGGTCGTCGCTGCTGGGTAGAGACCTCAAGAGCGGGGATGATGTCCTGAACAGCGGAGATCTTCTTCTCGGAGAGGAGGATGAGAGGGTTCTCAAACTCGACCTTCTGGGCCTTGGTGTCGGTGATGAAGTAGGGGGAGACAAAGCCACGGTCGAATCGCATACCCTCGGTGACCTCGAGCTCGTCCTGCATGGTCTTGCCCTCCTTGACGGTGATGACACCCTCCTTGCCGACCTTCTCCATGGCGTTGGCAATCATTTGACCAACGTGAACATCGCCGTTGGCGGAGATGGTAGCGACCTGAGCAATCTCGGCGCTGGTGGTAATATCGCGCTTGTTCTTCTGGAGGAACTCGACGACAGCCTCGACGGCAGCCTGGATACCGCGGCGGAGATCCATGGGGTTGCAGCCGGCGGCAACGTTCTTGACGGTCTCGGAGAAGATGGCACGGGCGAGGACAGTAGCGGTAGTGGTACCGTCACCGGCAACCTCGTTGGTCTTGGAGGCAACATCCTGGAGGAGCTTTGCGCCGAGGTTCTCGAACTTGTCCTTGAGGGTAACAGCACGGGCAACGGTCACACCATCTGCAGCCAGTTAGTTTAGAATTTTATGAAAGGTGACTACATAGTGCTTGTACGAACCCTTGGTGATCTTAGGAGAGCCGAAGCTGGACTCAATGAGGACATTTCGGCCCTTGGGTCCGAGGGTTGTAGCAACAGCCTTGGCCAAAGTGTCGACACCAGCAAGCAGAGCGGCGCGGCCCTCAACGCCGAACTTGAGCTCCTATTTCGTGTGTTAGCGACCCAATGTCTATCTAATAACACCAATTCGTCTTCTTACCTTGTGAGCAAATCGAACCTGCTGGCTGAGACCGCCCGCTCGGTACTTGGTAGCAGCCGAGGACAGGACGGAAGCCCTCGCCCGAGTGCTCAATGCGCGCTGCATGATGTGTGGATTAGGAGGGGTATATGACGAGATTACAAGAAAAGGAGAAAAGAGGAGAACGCTCGCGAGGGATTCGACCTTGAGACAAGAGCGGACGAGGAGCAGAGCAGGAGAAGAATGGGATGCTCGGAGCGGGAGACAAAAGGTTGATATGATGGCAAAACTGGAGAAGAGCTCACACCGGCCCAAAAAAATCGGTGCTCGGAGCGTCGGCAAAACATCCACCCATGAGCGAGGCTAGTCCTAATTAGTACTAGCGTCCTCTCCGGCTACTTTCTACACATTTCCAACGACATCTGTGAGTGTCGCTGGAGGTGCTAACTAACGCCCTGGAAGACCTAGGAAGTGGGCATTTGAGGCCCTGGAACTCATATTACCGGTGCCATAGCCGAGGACGGCAACCAAGCCATGGCCTCTGGCGCTTTGGACTGGATTTTGACGGGTCACGAGCGGCTTTCAATGTCCAAGGAACGGCTCCACCGCTCGTTATGACAAATGAGTCGCCCCGGGTTCGCTCTCTTCGGCTTCTAGGCCTGGGGTTGAGGTTTACGTGCTTACTTATTAGTCTCTTGTCTCGGCCGTGAGTTGTTCTGTTTGCTTGAAAGTGTCGGTGCCCAGGAACAGACCCCGCCTCCACTACTTCGGTATCATAGAACATCACTGCAGGGCACGGTTTCTTCGCTCTCTTTAGAGACGTTCGTAGGCCGTAAACCCCTTGGGATAAGAACGTTAATAACAACAGTAGTTAATTCCGTCATTGTGCTCCTGGTCCTGAGAGGGATAATGCTATATGACGGTGAGAGCTTGACTTTTAACATGGATCTTGTAGTCAAGCTACCCGATACAACATCACCAAAGAGTTATCAAGCTATGTGTCCCCTAACACCGCACTAAGCTTTGCCAATATCCCTTTTTCCAATGGTCACCTAGCATGTTGCAAGCTAAGCCCTTCCAATTGTCTTTCCTTAAGACATCAAGGGAGCTAAGACGGTGACAACTTCACGAATTGACTCCCCCTCTTATTACCGCATTGAATTATTCATACAATGACGGCTTAACACCTGGTGTAGGTTGAGCTTTTGATCAAGGCTGGCGAACAACTTGATCTCCTATAATCGACGACATGGTATATATGAGAACCTCTATTCCTGGAGGCCTCGTGTTCCTTGTCAAGCATGCAAGACCGATGGTCAAGTTTGATATCACAATCACAGCCAATATTACCTGCTGGTTTAGCCCTGGGACTATACCATGTGCCCTTTCGGATGAGTCTATATGCCGACCATAAGATGGACTGCTTAGTAGGGATACCAGCAAACCCTGAACTGGTATTCCAAGCTGGCATGTCGAGGTATTACTACTCATCCATCATCCATCTGCATCAAGTTGTCCTCTATGCCCTAGCCTATCTATACGATCAACACATCTCTTCAACCTCTGATTTAGTTCACGCTTCCTACTTCACCGTTTGTTCTTCTTCTCCCACAAGTCAACAGCACCGGTACATTAACGTTCCTCATACGTAAAGGCACAGGTAGGACAACATCATTTCTCTGCATGGAATGTTGATGTCGGTATGGATATGGATTACACTGCCACGAGCAGCACCACTCTGAGTCGGTATTATTCTAATTCTATATGACCAAACAGTAAAACAGGAACAAAAAGATCTTTCTTCATTTCCCTTCTCCCTTGCCCCGTCTATCCTTTTCGTCTTCGTCTTCTTCTATCCTTTTTTTCTTTTCCTAACTCTCACTCACAACGAGTTTTCATCGTCGCCCTCCAAGTTCAATTCCTCGCCGAACCGGATGAACCATATTTCTCGGAAGGCGGCCTGCGCCTCAGCAGACTGGTTGGCGTAGTTCGCCCGACGCTCGGGGGTCATAAACGACCACCGAGCCTCGGGCGCCACCCAGTAGCTGGCCGGGATGGTCTCTACACCCTCTCTAGGGTGGGCGGGAATCCAGTCCCCGGTGGGCGCCCACCCAACGGGAACTGGATTCGGGACGATTTGCGCCGAGCGAGGCTCGGTGCAAGGCCTCTTCGCGGCCCGGTCGTCGTCGTCGTCGTCGTCTTCCTCGTCGTCTTCCTCGAACCCTCGCTTCAAGCCATTTGAAGCCATTGTCGGCTGACCCATAGGGCCAGCCCCGACGAAGACACCGTTCTGGTTCCCCTTCTAGGAGAACTGCTGGTCGGCGGCGGCGGCGGGAATCGGGGCCGGGGCGAAACCAGCGGGCCCACAAAACCCGGGGGCGAAGAAGCCAGGAGCGGCAGGAGCAGTCGGGGCATAGAAGCCCGGGGCGGAAGGAGCGAATCCGGTGGAGGCGGCGGCAGGGACGAAGACCGGAGCGGAAGGAGCAGCGGGGACGAATCCACCGGCAGCAGGAGGAGCGAAGCTAGGAGGAGGAGGAGGAGGGACGAAGGGAGAGGCGAGAAGAAGAGTGGGGCCGGCCGCGGCGGGAGCGGGAGCAGGAGCAGGAGCAGGAGCGGGCGCAGGCGCAGGCGCAGGCACAAAGGAAGGGGCTGGGCCAGAGGCAGAGATGGAGGCGTAGCCCGCCGAGCGAGAGGCTCGGCGGGCACCAGCAGCAACAGGCGTCGGAGTCCCAGGGAGCTCCGCACGTCGAGAAGCCCCGGGAGGGGGCAACTCGGGAGCTCCGATGGTCTTCTCGAGCTCAACCTCGGGCGAGAAGACGTCGTCGTCGTCGTGCGCGTCCGGCAGGTTGAAGTGCCGGTCCACGGTCGGTTCCGTGAACAGAACGGGACGGGTTGTCGTCTTGTCTTCGCCGTCTATATCGGCACGGACGAATCCTCGGACGGTCCTGTCTGCCGCCGGGCTCAGAGGAGGGGGGACGATGTGACCTTCAGCGATGAGATCGTTGCGGGAGCGGGTCAGCCATTGAACCAGAGCATCTCCAGTGGTGCCTGGGCTCAGACGGTGCGCAATGTTGTCCCAAGGGAGGTCAATCTTTGCCTTATGACATTCATAGACGAGCGTGAGGAGTGTCTTCTCAGCCATGCGAGGGCCTTCAACAGAGTCAGCTATGAGCCACACAATGCATGTAAGTCAGGCAAAGGGAGTTAACACTTACGGTTCCAGCAGACAAGCTTCCGGCCACGAACACGGCCATTGCCAGAGCGCTGCTCAGAGGTCGGAAGCTGATGGGTCCAGGGCCATTCCTTTGGAGTAGAGTTCTTGCCGCTGCCGGTGGAGGAAGAAGAAGGGGTCTTGCGGTGCGAGGCTGAAGACATGATGCCGAAGGAGTGAGCGTTGGAAGCGAGAAGAAGATGTGTGATAGTAGAGTCAATCGACTGTAAGCTTGCGTAGACACGGTCTGCGATCGTCGCGGTGAAGAAGTAGGTTGCTGTATGCGAGAAAGACGAGATATGACAGTAGAGTCAATTGGCTATAAGCTGCGCGGGAGAAAAGATCCGTGATCGTCACGACAAAGACGTGAGTGCTGTAAGCGAGAAAGAGGATGTGGGATAGTGAAGTCAAATGACTATAAGCTGTGTGTAGACAAATATCTGCGATCGTTGCGCCGCGATGAAGAAGTAAGTTGCTGTACGCAAGAAGAGGACGTATGGCAGTAGAGGCGGTTGACTGCGAGCTTTGCGGAAAGATGATATATGACAGTAAGTCAGTTGACTGTAAACCGTGCGCAGACAAAGACCTATGATCGTCGCGATGAAGAAGTAGGTGCCGTGAGCGAGAGAGGATGTGTGATAGATAGCAGAGTCAATTGACTGTAAGCTGCCTGTAGAGAAAGACCTGTGATCGTCGCAATGAAGAAGTGGGTTGTTATATGTGAGAAAGACGATATACGACAGTAGAGCCAACTGCTGTAATCTGCGCAGGAGAAAAGATCCGAGATCGTCGCGATGAATAAGTAAGTGCCGTGAGCGAGAGAGAGGATGTGCGATAGATAGCAGAGTCAATTGACTGCAAGCTGCGTGGAAAGAAAGATATGTGGCCGGTGCGATCAAGAAGTAGGTGGTGTAAGCGAAGAAGAAGATGTATGATGGTAAGGTCAAGTGACTGTAAGCTGTGCGTAGACAAAGATCTGTGATCGTCGAGATGAAGTGAAGTGAAGATGTGATCCTGACGATGATGATCTCTGTGTAGAAGGAAGAAAGAAGAGGGGAAGCTGCCAGAGAGGGAGGAGGGCTTTATAGCCAGGGCTGGAATACTGCCGGGGGGCTGGTGCGTGCGGTGAGAGTGAGGGCATTGCCGGTCGTTGACAGCTGGCAGCCGGCCGGCAGCTTGGTGTTTTGGCGGTCCAGCAGCCGTCTGGCGGCCGTCGACCAATTCTGAGCGCCAAATCTTGCCAATGGGATAATCCGACCGTGCGCACAAAAATTGATGGAATTTGGCAGAAATTTTAGCCCAAGGCGCCGCGCAATTGCAAGATCGGTTTGGAGGCGAGGACGGCCGTGATGCTTGGGGATGGGTGCCAGCTAACTTGATATCGACCAGTTGCAAACACCACAACGACTCATTTGGTAAACCTGGGACTGTGTAAGAACATGAATGATAGATATGAAATGAATTTGTAGTTACAGAGCTGTAAAATTTGAAGACCATCCCGGTTTGGCGAGTGTCATCTGGGAATCCCGTCTAGGTGCGCCAACCCCTGAATGAAGCGGTCGCGAACTCGTATGTCCGCACAGCCAGATCATACAGTCCAAAAATCACAGGAGCGTTATTGTATAGTAGAAGGACATTGTTTGTGTCAATTAATGACAAGCTTAATTCCATACATCAAGTCTTGGTGATCTGCACCTGCTTCGGCTAGGCCAAGCCTGTCACCATGCCCCAAACCAGTCAAGCCGAACGCCTTATTTCTTGAATCCCAGTGTCTTCAGCAGTCGCTTGCGAAGTTTTGGCCGACCCCTTGGTAAATTCCCATTTGATCCAAACTCCCGACCCTGTCTCTTCCGTTCCTGGTTTCTATACAAGACCTGCGCTTCCATCTCGTGCTGGAGAGCGTTCAATTGTCGTGTGCGGTGCTCGATATCCAAGATGGCTTGTTGCTGAGCAGTCAGAATGCTGGCAAATGATGCTTGGGTTTGCTGTTGAACTGCGGCTTGAACGGCCTTGTTGATGGTACCTGGGAGTTCAGTGGCTAACTGAGAGAGGTGATTGACGATTCCGTGAGATAGGGATAGTGTTTGAGCGGTCTCTCGGATATTGGAAGCTTGGGGCTCAAACATGGTTTGCAGAGCAGCGAGGGCAGTTTTTTGAAGCTCCAGCTGTTGGCCCATGATGTCGTTTTGGTGTTGGAGATGCGCTGCTTGCGAGCCAAGTCTGCCCACATTCATCCGCAAAGGCCCCGTAGCGTCCGCAATGCCTTGTTCAATGCTCTGCTCGACGATGGTACAAATCTCGTCGTTGGCGCTCGCATGATCGAGTTGTGTAGGATTGTAAATTCCTCGTCGTTGGAGAATGGTATTGCTCGCGTGGAAGAGTTGTTGTTCCTGTGCGACAGCTCGCAGGTAAGTGTCGACTCGGCGTGCCGCCTCTCCTTGCTTTGTCTGCTCCTCAAGAGAATTATCTCGTTCCAATATGCGGCGAGCTATCTCAACCTGGAATTGTCGGTAGGCCTCAGGGGCAGGGGAAGCAAGGTCGCCACGGAGTTGTCGTAGTTGGGTTAATGCCTGAAAGTCCGTAACAATTGCGTCGCAATCCATGGTAGATGCCGCAGTGGTTGGAAACTCTCCATTATTCCTCGCTTCTCGCAACGAAAGAGCCATCATCTGGACTTGGCTAAGCGGATACACCGAGTGGCCAACTTGGATAAAGTTTGACGTTGGTGGCATGAAGACGATGCTCTCCTTTGGGGTCTCGGGTTTTGGGAGGAATGCCTCAATGGGTGATTCAGGAGGAGTGATATTCTGGAAGATAGTATCTTGAGGTAATCCCATGTCTGTCGGCTGAGGCTTGATGTTCTCAAAGCAAGTGGATGGTAGAGTTGGTGCTGGAGAGTACGATGCCATGATGAAAGGTCGTTGGGTAGATACGAGAATGAAGAAGATATGGCGACGCCTGTTTGGGTTGCTTCAAATGAAGCACGAAGATGTGCCTTCAGAGACCAATGTGGGCTTGAGCGACAGGACAAAGGAGGCAAAGAAGCTCACGAGAAGGGCAAGAGAGGAAGTTTTGGGATGAAAGATGTCTTCGCCCAGCGAAGAGAAGCTGACTTCGGGATGAGCACATGTGATACTGATAGAGATTAAGGAAATAGATGGCCGCAAGTGTGCAAAGGCAAAGGGGACAGGAAGATGAAGCTATACTCAAGCATTAAAATGCAGCCGTGCGAATGAGCCCATGTGGGTGCTGCGGCATACAATAGCGGAGTCGTGAGCTTTATTCTCCGTCGTAATGCGGAGGCTATTGTTCAATAGCGGGTGCGTGCTCAACAATGGCGGTGGAGGCGGTTGCGCAGAAAGGCGAGGTGCGAATAGCTTCGTTAGCAGGTCGCGATGAGGGAGTCGCCGAATATATAGTGCAGCAAAATTAGCTTTTCTACAAACTTGGACTTGTTTCTCCTTCATGATGGCTTCAAGTGATGTGTTGGGAGAAATGAAAACCGAGGCCAAGTCGTTGGCTCGTGGTTTGTAGCGGAAACGACTTCAAGGTACCAACCCTCGCTCGCGTTGCGGCACCCAAGTCTAGGCGAAAACAAGGCACGAAAGCTGAAAACAACACACAGGATCTTCAGGTGAGAGCATCAAATGTTGGCGCTTGCAAAAGCAAGGCCCGGTCATGTCATTACTATTCGTGCATCTCCTGAGACTATCCTCGACGATACTGATACCCCAACTCGATGGTCACGTTACCATGCCACATCCTAATCAGATAACTAGCTGCGACAAGATCTCGGAGTAGACTGAGTGCATATTTCTCCTTCCAAAAATCTTCGTCCCCTGGTGTTTGGTTGTTGGTGCTCGAGTCTAGGAGCTGCTGCCCTCCTCGGAAGCGGGAGGCTCTGGTGAAAGGGTCAGTTGACAATCCTCATTGAAGACAGAGATCAATGAACGTACCGGTGAGGGGAGAGCCAGTAGACTCGTGAGAGTCGCTGTCCTCCTCCTTCTTGACAGGTCCCTTCTTGCCACCGCGCTTGGGCTTAGGCTTGGGTTCCTCCTCGTCATCGTCAGACTCCTTCTTGGCCTTGCCGCGAGGCGTCTTCTTCTTGGCGCTCCCGGCGCCCTCAGCCTTGGCCTTGCGCTTGGTGGGAGTGGCAGGAGCGCTGTCTCCGCCAGCGAGAGCGCCAGGGCGGCTGATGCCATGGGCTTTCAGCATGCGCTCGTATCGCTTCTGGCTGTTGATGTCTGGCGTTAGCATCTGCCTGAGGAAAACTAAGGGTGGAGGTATTTACGCAGCAGCCTTGGAAACGATAGCAAGCTCGTCGGCGACAGCCTGAAAGTCGGGCTATCTGAGTCAGCTCATGTAAACGCGAGGCGACGAGGATGTTGACTTACTCGGCCATTGGTGGTGTGCCCAATGCAGGAAACGAGGAACTTGACCTGGTCGGCAGGATCTTGCTTCGACATGGTGATGGTTGTTTGGGCTGCGCCGCGATGTCAGGATGAATAAACAAATAAGAAAACAGGATGAGAAGAAGATCAGGTAAATAAAAGAAAGTGATGAAGGGCGACCAGTACTTACGATGTCTGGATGGGATGTTGTTGTTGAGTGTTGTGGTGTAGAGGCAGGAATGCGCGTTGCAATGAACAAAGTGCGGCGATGGTGGAAGAGAAGAGGAGAAGAAGGATGGGATGCGGAGAGACGAAAGATGTTTTGCGTCCGAAAATAAAAACAGCTGAGTTGAGTCGAGGGAAAAATGAGATCAAGCACTGGTAGACGCGGGAGTGAATGCGAGGAGCAGGCGGATGGGCGAAGCTAACCAAACAAACGGCGTCTGCCTCGAGTCTTTGCAGCCAATAAAGAGAGGGCTGAGTATTTAGCGATACAGACAAACGAAATACAGGCAGAGTTGGCGCTATAAAAGTCTTTGACAAGCCCGTCTTGAGGCGACAGGTGCCGCCAGCTGCCAGCTCCCCGGCGGTTGGATACCATCGCCAGAGAGACTCGAGGTGACCTTTCGAGCTTCAACGAATAGACAAATTCTGTTAAAGAATGCTTCCAACTTACACAAGTATATTTGAATGGTTCACGAGTCTTGAGACGAGTCTATTCTCTACTAGGTCTCGCTGCCAGTCCATTCAGGGGCTAGTTGGTGATGGCCCTTGATGTCCTGGGTCTTGGATGAGAAGACGGGAATGATGCCATTTGTAGCGCTGATGTATGTAACTAATCAAATAAAAGTTCTCACTGGAACCATCCAAATTTTTCTTGTGTCGTGAGTAAAAAAAATGCCGAGTGTCAATATTGCGGCATCACGCCTCCAAAGTCTCAGGAGGTAGCACGAGGTCCGCGCAGATCACGAGAATATTGGGGTGAAGGACCTGCATCACGTTTGGACATTGAACTTCAGATAATGTGCCTGAAGGCATTAATTCCTTTGTCGAAATCTTGAGGAACTAGTAACTAGATCCCATGGGATCGATCCTCAAGATGCGGATAACATCGCCGCCACTCCTTCGCTAGCAACAGCACAAAGCGAAAAACAAGTCCAAATGAACTCATGAATACATGAAAGAGGTTACTCGGTATCCTCATCCTTGTCCTCCGACTTGACCTCCTTCTTGTCTTCAGCCTTAGCCTCATTCTTGGCTTCCTCCTCCGACTCGTCGTTCTTCTTGACGGGAAGCTTCTTGCGGGGATTGCGAGGCTTCTTGGTGACCTTGTCGCCGGCGGCCTTGCGGGGGCTCGCACCGGCAGTGGCATTCTGGTCACGCCAGCCGTGGCGGACAGACATCTGGCGGAAGCGCTCTTTGGCGCACTTGGCGTCCTTGAGGCCGAGAGTGGTGGCGACAGCATCCCAGTCGGCATCGGGCTTCTGGGTCATGTTGTCGAAGATGGCCTTGATGAAACGAAGTTCGCCATCAGTGAGGCCGCTGGGGCCACCCTCCTCAGTGGTAGTCTTCTTGGGAGGCATCTTGGTTGAACGGGTTGGTTCTGCGGCCATTGTTAGCTTGTTTGCGACGCGATACGGGTGGCGGAAGGCAAGGCATACTTGGGTTACGAAAGTCTCGCGGAAGTGATTAAATACGAAATGAATCCAGAGGATCGTGGCAGAGTTCCAGGAAATCGGGTCGTTTGGGGATCGTAAACGAGTTTTGTGTTGTGATGATGGAAAGGCTGGAGTGGGGAGGGGATGGAGGTGGGATGTTTGAAGGTGGGAGAGGAGAGGCAGCGGGGCCGTTTTTCTGAGAGGGAGCGCGGGTGTGCTCAAACAAAGGGTAGGGCAAGGGCTCTTCTATTGTTTAGAAACTTGGGCGAGGCCACCATTGTTTGCACTGCCAGATTGTGAGCGAGTGACGGTCATGGACAATGGGAGCGGCGGTAGGGGATGAGGACAGATGGGAGTGAGATGGCCAACTCAATAGGGGTACTCCAGGCTGAAAGAGCCCCAACAGTGCCATTGGTTTAGTTAATTGCTTTCAGGTAGAATGTGAAGCCATGTACGGTACAATCCAGTGATATCGTCAAAGCCGGTGCAAGGGCAGCGGGCAACCCCAACTACAGGCTCCCATTTCACCCGCCGTTTAGACACTGCTTTGCTAGATCTTAAGCTTATGCCCACGGAGTGCCCGAAAGAAGTTATCACAGGCCATAAGTATCATCCAGACGCCGATTAAAATTTTTAAAATGACTTTTCATTTCATGACCGTATCTCGTGGTATCGTGCAGCCCTAGCTATCATCCACCCTCAGATTGCAGTCCATCTCGGCCGACCTTATCCATAGCCACGCCATATCAACATTCTCAAACCCCCATCCCTAACATGGGCTCGGTTTCCGCAAGATTCAACCTAGAAGAGAAGGCTGGGAACAGTGACGTTGGGGGCAAACTCGTCGGAGGGCAGCCCATCGGGGGTAAGCCCATCCGTAGCAAGCTCGTCGGGTTCCATGTGCTCATCCTTGGTGGCAGACTCGGCCGGCTTCTGATCATCGTCTTCATACTCGCTCTTGGACTCTTCCTTCTTGACCTTGCCGCGGCCCTTGCCCTTGCTGCGAGGGGTCTTGGCGACCTTGGAAGCGGTACCCTTCTTGGTAGGGGTAGCGGGCGCACGGGGAGGAGCGCTGGTGTCGGTCGAGATGCCGAGCTTGCGCTTGACCTGACCGAAGCGGACCTGGAATAGCATCAGTATGTGACCACGTCTTTGGCTGTGGGAGGTGAAGATGCGGTGCAGGCATTAGGAGGGGGCGAGGAGTGGCAGAGTGGTGCTCACCTTTGCGACGTCGGCATTCTTGAATCCAGCCTCGGTGGCGACAGCCTCCCAGTCAACGTCGGCCTTGTTCCGGGTGTGCTTGACGATGCTGAAGAACAGCATGGCCTCGGCGGCAGTGGGCTCCTTTCTAGCGTCGGCCATTGTGACTTGGGTAGGCAGATGAGTGAGGTGAGGGTCTGCGAGCACACCGAGTCAGCTCAAACGATCTTTGCTTTTCAAACAGAAGGCAAGATCAAAATAAAGAAGAGGAAGGGAAAGATTTACCTTTGTTAGAGCGCGTTTGGGGGGCTTTGGAAGGCAGTTGCTAAAGATGTCGGATGGATGAAGGGGAAGTGGTGGAGAAGAGGAGAGGAGAAGGAGGCAGAAAGATTTCGGGGTTTGATTTCGAGGCAGAAATAAACCACAAACGGGATGGAAATCTTTGGAATCACAGTGAATGCGCGCTTCTGCTTCTGCGAGAGAGTGTTTGGAGAGAATCTATGGTGAATCAGCTGGTCAGGCGCTCAACGCTGCAGTCAATAGAAATCGTTTGAGTAATCGGATCTCGCCTTTTAGGGCCTCTTCTTGGCAGATAAAATTGACCCTAATATCTTGATTGTTTAGGAGCCTGATTGCAGCGCCAGCGATAACGTTAGCTTCGAGTTGTCGGGGGCATTTCCGGGAAATCAAGGACATAAACACCAAGACATCAGGGGAACAGAGTGACTATGTCTCAACGCCACTCACATGGAATCATGGGGCTAGAAAAGATCGAGGCATCTCTTAATTCCAGACTACATTAGGAGAAGGCTAGTGTACAGCTTCAATATCAAGTGCCCAAAAGAAAAACAGCAAAAAGCAGACAGACATGACGACCATTCCATAATTTTTAGGTCCATCTTTGGACCGGTAGCACAAGTAGCTGAGACCGTTGAGAGGCAAACCAGAGCAGAAATAAGAGCTATGCGATAGGCAGCAAAGAGCAAGGACACCATATTGAAAAAAATCATTGTCATTAAGTCATAAAGCAAGCGCATTCTACCACATCTCCAGTTTTTGTACATACATCATCCTTTCTTCTATCCGTGAGCGTTTTGTTCTTTTCCGTGGGTATCAAAAAACATGGTGATCGTTGAAGTGGTCGGCCCATTCGGGGCTGCAGTCTGCCAGAGATGCAGCGCCGGTAAGATCGAGAGCGGTAGGGCTCTGGGCATCGCCAACGGCAGACTTGTAGGCCGTCAAGTCATAGGCGGCGTCAAACGTATGAAAAGGAGACTGGGCCATGGTGATGTGGTCATGGGCCGGCTGCGCCATAAAGTCTGGAGGACAGTCCATCGAAGGGCCGAAGCCGTTGCGCAGTCTGAGATCCTCGAGGGAGGCAGGGTTGATGGAGAGGCCTTGAGCCATGTCATCGCTGCAAGGAGTGAGGAATCGAGGATTGAAGTCGTCTCGGTTGTCGGTGAGGTAAGGAGATGAGGTCGAGGCGGGAGAGAACTGCGCAAGATAACCATGTTGGCTATGCTCCTGTTTGATCTTGGGACTGTGACGCACTTGGGCATAGGACGAGAGGCTCACGCCCGACTCGGACTTGACGAGACTATCTCTCTTGGCCTGCTGCGTCTTCTTCGGCTTGGTGACCCGAGACTTGTCGGCAGTGCGATTCCTCTTCTGTGGTTCATGGCCGTTGACAGTAGCACGGAACCGAGCGAAGCGCATTCTCGCAGCATGGCCGTTGGTGATGGGCTGGAGGAGGACGGGATCTGCGGCGACTTGATTCCAATCGATCTGTCCAGGATGGTAAGAAGGAGTTGTCGCCAGGGCATTCGCAGTTGAGGGACTTACGTCTTTAAGGTTCTTCTGGTTCAGGATGGCCAGAAGGAACCGAGCCATAGCGTTCTCGCTGTTGGGAGTCATTATGAAATAGATTAGAGTGTTGTTGAGAATAGAGAAAGGATAGAAGTGGCGAGTTGTGGCGAGAACGAGGCTGCAGAGGCAGGCAGAGCAGGGAGGACGATGGCGGATATATAGATTACAACATGTATTGGTGATGTTAGGCAGCTGTGGCTGTGGATGCCTCAACTGGAGCGTGAAAATGGCGAATCGGGATGAGATAGCGGCCCGAAAACGAGGTTGTGGAGTTTGAGTTGATTCGACTGAGTCACCGTCACCGTCACCGTGAAAAGTTGATGCCGTGAACTTGAGGTAAGGATCTCGGCAGCGAGGCTGAGGGACCGTCTCAAGGGTGATCGAGTGGATGGAAGAAGTTGAAGGTGAGCGGGTGATAGGGGAGCTTGCACGATCTGAGGGTTTTGTGGCCAACGGGAGAGCCAGTAGAAGTACGAGGCGGAAGGGGGAACGGGCCGGACAAGGCCTCTTCTCTCGGCGGGAAACCCGTCGGGGGGGTCAGCTGAGCTGTGTGTGTGTGGTGTTAGGAGTTGGGGTGCATGTGTAGCGTCTGGATAGTATGTAAGGAGGAGTTGAAGCCTGAGAAGGAAGCCTGAGGAGCGTGAATGATACAGAACGGCACGGGGACGAGTGGGAGGAGGAGAGGAGGAGGCAGGTCAGAGAGAAGGCAGTCCTAGAAAGGGGCGAGAGATGCATTATATGTATGTACGAGGCCGTTTGCTCCTCAGCCGTGATGCCACCATCAGCGAACCATGGCCTCCCTCCCTCGTCGTGCGGATGGCGCCTCTTGTGGGGGAACATGCTAGCTGGAGCGAATACGCAGGCAGGGATTCCATCCCATCCAGGCACGGCATCGACGGGAGTGGAAGCAGCTGGCAGCTAGAATAGAACCTAGAGGAGGGGGCATGGCATGGGGGTGGCCTGGAAGCGTAGTCGTTCCGTAATGCGCAAGCCATCCGGAGCCAAAAATGTCTGAGATGGGAGGCCATGATGGCCATGATGCCCCATAGTTGCCTGGTGCTGCCGACGTTTGTCTCCTGTTGGCTCGAGATGATCCTTCCCGTTGATGGAAATTGGGGCGCGACGAGGGGCTGCGGCGGGCGCGAGCACCGCGTAAAGTGGTTGCTGACCCCCCGCTAAGCCCACTAAGCCCACTAAATCAGAGTCTAAGACCGCCCCATGTCCCCTGTCCCCCGGGGGTTAGAGTGCGCTGCAACCACTACACTACAGCGGCTCGCCGCAGGTCCCAGCAATTGCAACCAGAATTGATTCGAGAGACAAGAGATAGAGGTCCATTGAAACAACCAGCTTCACGCTCACCCCCGTACAAGCCGCCCACGTTGGAATGAAAAGAGCAGTCAATTGCGACTCACATGCGACATGCCTAAACTCTACCCGATCACCCTGGGAACACCCAGCTCTTTGTCACCGTGTTGCGCTGACCAAGATGGAGAGACAAGTTTTTGATCCGCATCTCAATCGAACGAAAGGAAGCTAAGGCGGGCATTGACAGGGGTGGCAAGCCTGGAATGGAGTGAAACCACAAAGTGTGACTCATTCCGCGGGTCACCGACGAATTATCTCTGTCAGAAACGGCCATCCGACATGCAAGAGCGCAGGGGAAATTTTTATAGTGGACATGGTTGGGCGACTCGATGATCCATGGCGATGCTACGGGCTATCGAACGGCCTCGTGGCATTGACTATGCCGACAGCTCCGGTACAATGTGCAATTGGCTGGGGTCATTCAATTGAGCTGGAGCTGGTGGTGTGTCCCAGGAAACAAAGAGATGCTTGACTATCAATGCATGTTGGTGTTGGTTTGGAAAGGTGAGCATGTAAATGTGCCTGAATCGCAAGGAGACAAGAGGCAACGAAGCTATCATCCATCCATGGATCCTTGTGACAGCGCCCTGACGCAGCGGTCTCAAGAATGAGAAAGAAGATTGCGCCATGCAGCCGATCCGCCGAGGTTTGCTTTGCCCTCTGGCGCTGGGCTGAGGGGTGTGGCCTTGGAAAAGCTGACGGATGGCATCGTCGCAAGCGGTGACGACAAAGACGACGAACAGCAATTCCACCACCAGACAAGCCTCGAGAGCCTGGAAAATTCACAGACCGCACAATCGAGGGCGAAACAAGCATCCTGACGGTCAATGGAGGCATCCATGGTCGCGCATGCATGCCTATTGCACCATGGTCGTCGTGGAGGGCATGGCATGAAGTGGGTGGGAGACGCGACGGGCGCGAAGCTGGTGGGACACTGTGCTGCCTGGCTCCTCGCCAAGTCACCACGAAAGCACGTGAGCCCCTGACACCTCGTAAATTGCTGTCTCCC
>JAAGWO010000979.1:0-12642 GCA_013266205.1 Fusarium decemcellulare | reverse complement strand
TCCTATTTCTTTTTCCTTCTTTTCATCTTTTCCTTCCACATCCATTGTTTGGCATCGTCAACAGGGCAGTTCAAACACCATCGGATGGAAGCTGCTTACCCCTGAGCAGGGTCCCGTCCTTCGTGGTCAAGCAAGTTACTGTCCGCCGGACGGCCGAAGCCTGCCAAGTGTCAGGGACCGTCTAGCAATCGTCAGTCACTACCGGGCACTCAACAGAGCTCGAGTTCCTCGTGTCCAAGAAAACTGGCAGGAGGAGCTGCTTCTACTGGCCAAGTTCGACGGCCAATGGGGGAGTCCCAAACTGCTGGCGTGCCGTACTTGCCTTAATTTTTCAGCAACACTGGCAACACCCGTCAGCTAGAGCTGGGTGTTCCTTCCCCCCTTCCCTCCTGCCTTCCCCTCACCTTGCTTCTTCTCTTCTTCTTTCATCCATTTCTTTCTAAACTTCTTCCTCTTAATCCTTCCAACCTCACGATCCTGGAAGTGACGACTATCTCCGGCCGCCATTGATTCACCGTCGACCAGACAGTGATTCATTCGGAGCTTTCATCTTCATCCAAACAAGCTTCTCATCATAAACTCGTCATCCTCCTCCTCTGCCGTCTCCTTCAGCTCCTCGCCCCGGTGCTTGTTCACCATGGACAACAACCAGGTAATAGCCCTCCCTACTCACCTTCTACCCATACTCACGCTCGTTAGGTCTATGGGGGTGCTTCCACCGCCGAGATCATTGCGCACTATGTGCGTAACGATCATCTCAAGCGCGGCCAAGAATCAGCGCTCAGGGCGTGGCAACTTCAGCCAGAGCTTCCAGAACCAGGGGAACTGATGGCGGCTGATCCGCCACCTCTCCCTCACGACTCACAAACAAAGGCCGGCTATTTGGAACGCCAATACCTCATGAGTCGGTTCGAAGGAACAGAGCTCCTGAGGCGCGCGGTGAACAACTTCAGGCAGACCCCAAAGATGAAGGAAGAATCAGACTTCTTCATCTACACACAGGTTCGTCTGGCATTCTCACCATTCCGCCTCATCGTCTCTGACTTGTGTCACAAGGTCCACGTTCAAGGATACATGTTCTCGGCAGCTGGTCCAGCTTGCAGAATCTCATTTTCCACTGAACGATCGCACACCAAAGTCGTCTGGAGTAAGTCGGCTCGCTTGACAGCCGGAACTCTGGTTGCACTCTCACCTACCACGGACAACTTCCGTCAGCAGTGCTTTGTCGCAGTCGTTGCAGCAAGATACCTGCTGGGCGGCCTGGAGCCGAACCGGGACGCAGGCGAGGACGAGAACACCCCTCCACGAATCGAGATCTTTTGGTCCAATTGTCAGGACGCCATTCTCGATCCTTCCGCCGAGTTGGTCATGATTGAGGCCAAGGGAGGCTACTTCGAGACTGTCCGACATTCAATGGTCGGTCTGCAGCATGCTGCACTCTTTCAGTGAGTTCTTCTGTGTCATGTGTCCCCGAAGCAAGCTGACCGTGCTCTCTCTCAGGTCCAAATTCGACAAGTACCTCCTCAACGGGTGTACCCAGGATCCCATGGCAGCCTACATCCAGGAAGCTCGAGGTCAAACTGCGTATGAACCGACGAATGCCAAATCGTTCGATGCGTCGCAGATGGAGGCATTCAAGCGCATGACCTCTCGTGAGCTCGCCGTTATCCAAGGACCTCCCGGCACGGGCAAAACCTTTACGTCGGTCGTCGCGCTCGAAAGCCACGTTCGTACGCTTCAAGCAGCGTATGGGAAGCATGAAGCTTTCCCCCCCGTCGTAGTAGCAGCTCAAACAAACCATGCACTTGATCAGATTCTCAACCGATGTGCAGAGTTCAAGGCCGTCATTGCTCGTCTTGGTGGCCGCACTGAAGATGAGGCCATCAAACCTCGAACGCTGTTCAACATCAAGAAAAACTCGAAGCTTTCCCGCGGCCCTTTGAGGGGACAATCTAACCGGAAGGCGGCTCTCAAGGCTATTAAAGGTGTTCTCTCAGCCTGCTTTCCACAAGGCTTGATCTCTGCTGAAGAGTTCTATGGTGAAGGACTCATTACAAAGGAGCAGTTTGACTCGTTTGACGATGACGAGTGGGAAAGCGCTGAACTTGTTGGTGGTAATACAGACACCTCCCTCAACGCCATGGTTCAATGGCTTGATGGGTGCATTGAAGCGGATCACACGTACGTTTACCGCCCCCCGACCAACCAGGCCGATGCACCAGTCTTGGATGATGGTGACTTGGACCAAGCCGACCGCCAGGAAGAGGACGAAAAAGAAAAGCTCCAGGGCGAGTACATCGCCATCAAGTTCCACTACACCGGCACTGTCCCAGGCACAGTGTCTGCAGAAAGTGCTTGGTACCACCAGGCTCAAAGGTTGTTGGCCAAACACTCGAACTTGTATTTGATCAAGCCACCGCAGCGAGGAATGGTCTACCGATACCTTCGAAAGCGGTTCGTCGACAAGAAAGCGGCTAGGTTTCCCCAGCTGCTAAGAGAATACCGCGCTGCTTGTGATGAGATCAAGATCAGCAACTGGGACAAGAGTGTCAAGATTCTTCGCAACGAACGCATCGAATTGCTGGGATGCACAACCACGGGCTTGACCAAGTACCATGGTCTGATTGCTGCCTTGAAACCTCGCATCTTGATGATCGAAGAAGCGGCTGAGACCAGAGAAGCCAGCATCACTTCGGCGTTATACCCTTCTCTGGATCAGGTAGTTCTCGTGGGAGACCATCAACAGCTCGTCCCACACGTCGATGTTTGGGAGCTAGGCCAAGAGCCATACAATATGAATGTTTCCCTATTTGAGCGACTGGTGAAGCTCAACCTTCCGTACTCGATGCTTCGAACTCAACGCCGCATGGTTCCCGCCGTGCGGGAGGTGGTCAACACATTCTATCCAAGGCTCGAAGATCACCATACCGTTTATGATCCTCGAATCCGACCGCCAATTCCTGGAATGGGTGAACGGAGCTTGTTCTGGTTTAACCATGGCTGGCCGGAGGTCCAGAACGTGAACGACTTCTCGTACTCAAACCCGAATGAGGCAGAGATAATCTCTCGCTTCGTCAGATATCTGGTGCAGAACGGCACCCAGCCGTCGGAGATCACCCTGCTCACGTATTACAAGGGCCAAGTCTCGCAGCTTTTCGAAATGCTTCGGCGAGATCCTGTTCTTTCTAACCTCAATCCCACGAAAAAGTGGTCGGTCAGAACCGTGGATAGCTTCCAGGGTGAAGAAAACAACGTCATCATTCTTTCGCTTGTCCGAAGCAATCGCCCTGGCTTCATGAGCAACGAAAACCGAGCCGTGGTTGCTACTAGTCGAGCCAAATGTGGCATGTTCATCTTTGGCGACGCCATGAACCTTGTGGATGGCAGGAGCGAAAGAAGTTATGAGACGTGGTCAAAGGTGTACGATGTCTTTGTTCTCAATGACTGCATTGGATACACACTCCCTGTTACTTGCCAGAAGCATAACCGAGTTACAGAGATTGGAGACATCCATGGCTGGAATACCATCCCAGGAGGCGGGTGCGATCAGAAATGCGACGAAAAGTGCTCGCAAAACCACGCTTGCGAGACGACCTGCCACCCAGTCGACCAGGCAAGCATGAAATGCAGAAAGGCTTGCGAGAAGACACTGGAATGCGGTCACAGATGCGGTTCGTCCTGTGGTGATCCTTGCAAATGCCCCAAGCGATGCAAGAGGCCTACGATGGCGAAGCTTCCTCTCCGAGGTCCACAACTGTCAGTACCGCCACGACGTGGTAAGGCTAAGCGAGGAGGTATCGTTCAAGGCTCGGGACCATCTCAGAGAGAGTTCACTCTCCACATTGACGACTACGACGCAGAGCCCACTAGCGAGGACCTGATGGCAATGGGGTACTTTGCCCACATCTCGCAGTCTCGGCAGTACAAGGAAAAGAAGGCCCATAGAGTAGTGGTCCCGAACTTGGAGAGTGGTCCTATCCCTTTGACCGAGGACTCTGTGTCTGCAAAATGGAGTCCCGAAAAGATACAGCGAAAAGACCTAGAGCTGCTTGAGGTCAGTCGACGAAAACAGCCAAGCCCTTGTCCCATGGTTGTTCAAGAGACATATCGTGAGACGAAGATGGGTGTTGATGGGAGTCGGCTGTATGCGCCACCATTATACTCGCAGTTTACGATCCCGGCTCCGTCGAGCGAGGTGAGCAATACTCCAAGTGAGCAGCTAAGCAGGAAGCATCAGCTCCTTGACGCAGCGGCTGGTTTTTTCCCCGGCGACAAGTATTATGGTGTTGTTGGCGAGAAAGACGACCTCATGAATTTTGATTGAGTAATGGGGGAAGCAGGAACAGTGTTTTGGGGCAAAGTTGAAGTTTTGTCGAATGAGGCTGGCATAAGGCGAAGGGGGCTGCGGTTGCTATAGTTTGTTACACTCAGGCTTGAGATTAATGATGAGTTTTGACTTGTATGGATTGAGGCTCCGCGATGTCTTTATTGTGATATGCTTATTGGGTGATCAGGTTAAGAGAATGAAATGGCGACGTATTGAGGCTTGAGGAACGGTTTGGACAGGGGAGGTGTCGTTGACCCTTGGTGGCTTGTTCCATGGCGCCGGAAAGCAGTGGAGGTGGGGCTGTGGATGCCCTGGCCTGGCCAGCCATGAGCGCGACGCGAGCTTGAACTTGAACCTCTGTAGATGCAGACCAAGGCCGACCCCCCGCAATCGAAGCCTCCAGAAACCTCGTTCGACGACAACGGTGCGCTGTCGCAATCTGTGCCCAAGACATTTCCCAGGTTACGCGGTATCTTGCGACAACTCGACTCCCTCCCAGGACGTACAGTCGACGGCGCGCAAGGGTGGGCAGGTGCAGGCCCTCTGCAAGTGGACGCGATCCGTCGTCAATGCGATCCAGCAACGGGCTGCATCTATTCACAGTTTCCCCATGCGTCGAATGAGCCTTTCCTGATGCACTGAGGCCAAGCACTCGGCTAGATCAGTCACTCGAACACCTACTCTATAATCTCAATCTGTAGAGTGTAAGCTCAATACCAACCTCTCCCACCTAGACCCATCTGCTAACCATCACCTCTTCAAGCCGTCACAATGAATACGTTGGACGACGACCGCTTGTCGGCCAGCTCGGCCGAGTCCGACCACGACAACGATCGGCCTGATCAGGACAACGACGCCGACGAGGTTATGGAGGACGCCGACGACAATGGAGACCAGGACGCCGAGGGCGATGATGACGACAACAACGATGACGAGGAAGAGGATGACAACGGTGATGGGAATGAAGACGCAGAGGGAGATGCCGAAGGAGATGCTGAAGGCGAAGGCGACGATGCTGGGAATGAAAGCCAAGCCCCAGCTACAGACTCTAACGACCAGGCCGGCGGCGAGGTCAAGACGGAAGCCGGGCCCAGCACGGCCGTCAACGGAGCCAACGGAGAAGGTCAACGACACAAGTCGGCCACACCTGTGCCAAAGTCATACCACCGATGGCCTACGCCCCGGCCAGAGGTCATCAACGCGCGACTCTACGACATTGTTCCGACCATGGCGGCTCCGCAGTCGACCAGCGTTAATGCCATGGCCATCACACCAGACCTTCGATACTGGATTACGGGAGGCTCCGACGGATACATTCGCAAGTACGACGGGCCCAACACCATCAACGGCAAACTAGCCTTGACTGTGGCGCAAAAACACCCCTTTGTCGACAGCGTCACCAAGGCCGGAATTTTGATGTCGTACTGGGAGAACGAGGAGCCCACACCACCTGGTCGTGGAGATCAAGAGCACGTCCTTTCGCCTGTATACTCTCTTGCCGTGCAATCTGAAGCGCTTTGGCTACTCTCTGGCCTTGAGTCTGGCGGCATCAACCTGCAGAGCGTACGGCACGATGAGGGCAAGAGAATACACTGTCTGCAGCAGCACAGCAACGCGGTGAGCGTCTTGACGCTTGCGCAGGACGAGAAAAGTGTTCTAAGTGGCAGCTGGGACAAGAACATCTTTGACTGGGACCTGAACACGGGGCAGACGATCCGAAGCTTTGACGGAAACAGCGGACAGATCTCGGCCATTGAGTTGCGGCCTGCCAACGGCGCCCCTATTCCCGAGGCAGCCGATGAACCCTTACCGTCGACCACAATGGCGACAAACAACGGAGCTCCGCCGGCCAACGGCACCTTTACCAACGGTCTAACCAATGATGGAGTGGATGACTTTAACTCTGGGTTCAACGCCGACGGTGGCGATGGCCAGGCGTCTCCAGCGCACGATAGTCTCTTTGGCGGCAGTGACGCAGGGAGCCTGTTTGGCGAGACTAAAGGAGATCAGCCGTTTGGGCATGATGACGACGAGTTTGGCTCCGCGTCCATGGACATGATGCCTGGACACGGTCACGACAGTGCTATGGACCACTCTGCAGACATGGCCATGGCGAGTCTCGAGGGAGGCAAGGAGCCAGAGAAAGACCTTGAGACGCAACCAGCTCCGGCTGTTCAGCCGCTGGGCGACGCTATGGACGTCGACTTGGTACCTACGCAACCACCAGATTCCCAGCCGGGCAACACAAACGAGAGCCAGACGCAGTCTCAGTCACAAGGGCTGACAACACAAGATGACCAACCAACTCAGCAGCAATCCCAAGCAGATGCCGACATGGCCGCCCTAAAACGGTCCCAGTCGCCGACCCTCCTCACATCCAACCACGCACCCACACAATACGATCCTACACAGACATCATCGACAACCTTTCTCTCAGCCGCCATCGATGGCCCCATCCGCGTCTGGGACAAACGACAACCGAAGCCAGTGGCACACATTGGCAACAGACCTGGCGTGCCGCCGTGGTGCATGGGCTGCTGCTGGAGTCCTAACGGCAACATCATCTACGCGGGGCGAAGGAATGGAACAGTGGAGGAGTTTGATATCCACAAGGCCAGGAGAGGATGGGAGCCCGAGAGGACGCTCAAGTTTCCCGCCGGAAGTGGTGCTGTGAGTGCTGTGAGGCCCATGATGAATGGGAGGCATTTGGTGTGGTGAGTACCCCTATTTCACGGCGGCTGTTCTTCTCGTTGACTCTTTCAGTGCGTCTCACGACATTCTCCGTCTTTATGACTTGCGCGACACCCGTGCCTTCAAGCACTCAACCGTACCCTTCCTCATTATCCCCGGTCCTCCTAGAGCGGGTGTCATCGCGAGTCTATACATTGACCCGACAAGTCGGTTCATGCTCAGTGCCGCGGGGACGCGAGGCTGGGAGGGCACCAGCACCGAGGTGTTGATTGGATACGAGATTAGCGTGACGGGTGGATGAGTCTGAAATTCTGGTGTACGAATTGGGTATGCTGGGCCTTGGGATAGATATATATCTACGGTGTTGTTTAAGGACGGGGCGTCGGAGTTGGAAGCGCGCGCAGGGTGGACACACTTTCTTGTATGGGTAGAGAAAACAGCGTTTTCACTTTGGATTATTCTTAATCGAGCTTTTTTGAACTCATTCACAGTCATGGACTCAGGTACGTATGACAATATTCTTAATTGAGTTTACACAAATGGTCTGACAAAGGAAAAGGGGTATATTTAATGATAGTAATGCAACACCTAAACACACTCCACAACTCGGTCCTGGATAACTTGGCCTGCAAGTATTCATCAGTTGACTGTCCAGTCTACAAACTCACCGTTACTCTTGGTCCCGGTTGGCAAGTCCAGCTCGCCAAACATATCTTACAACTCACCGATTTCCCCACCCCTAAACTCACTTCTATAGTTGGGATTCCCTACTGCTGAGGCGGTGGGTAGTAGTAATGCGACCGGGAAGCACCAGAGGGACGCCGCGGGGCAGGGCGTCTCGACACGTGAGACGAGTACGTCGACGAGCGTCTAGAGTCTCGCTGGGACCGTTCATTGACTTCGCTGATGCTATCAGTTGGGTCTACGACGCTCCCATTCACGCCAGACAAGCGCGGCCACACCGTTGATGCATGGCTGTTGACTTCAGACGGCGGGGGACCATATGCTTCTTCCGGAACGGGCTCGACGTCGCCGCGCCATCTGGAGATGCGGCCGTGGGTGTTTGCACTCACGTAGCGGCGGTCATCAAAGGGATGGGGTGAAGAGGGTACAGGCATACTGAACGGCCGTGTCCTGGGATATCCGGCTGGTGGATGAGGAGCTGGACGCGGGTTTGTCAGGAACTGGGACTGTTCAAGAGGGTTCTCAAAGAACTGCTCGTTACCGCGAAAGGCATACTGCTCTTCTTCTCTGTTTCGGTGAACAATGACTTCTCCGAGGTAACGCTGCCCCTGTCGTCGAGGGATGTGAGCGTACAGCGGATCGTTGGCAGGGTCGTAGCTCATGTTTCGGGGCCGAGACATCGGAACCGGTCCGTTGTGCTGCACCGGAACTGGCTGGCTAATGACGGGGAGGGTTGTGTTGCGATGGCTCATGCGGTTCATCATGCGGTTGAAGAATGAAGGGTCATCCGTATCTGGGCCCTGGGAGGCGAGTTCTGAGGATGAATAGGACCATGCCGACGGCATATGTTCTGCACTGTTAGCGCTTGGGGGCTGTTGATACTGCGCAACACCGCTCGGTGTCTGTTGATACTGCGCAACGCCATGTGGGAATGGCATGTAAGGCTGTCCATCAGACTGCTGTTCCCGCCCATCGCAAGTAGAACAAGAAGATTCATGAGAACAGCACGAGCAGTCATCGTCCTCCTCCTCCTGCTGATCCTCATACCAAGGCCTCGCCGGCGGCAGAACTTCAGAGTAGCGTCTCTCGCGGCCATTCCTCCGATTCTGGTCTCTAGAAGCAACCGGATCTCGCCCTCGCTCCCGGTCCCGTCTTCTTCTGTTCTGGCGCAGAGCACGACGACGGACGTCCTCGGGGGCTGTGTAGAGGGCCAGAGCATCAATAAAGCTGATAGGCCGACCATGGGACTTGGAGGGTTTCTTGCGAGACATGGTTTTGTGTCTCTACTGTTTGTCAGTTGGGGGGTGGATGTGAGCAAGCAAGACCTCTTTGCTTCTGCAAGTGGTCAAAACGTGTCAGGGTGTGTCGAGTGGTTGTTGAAGCCAAAACGGCTTCGATTCAATTTATACATCAGTATAATGTCATTGTTCATTCAAGTGTTCAGGGAGGTTACTGATCATTGTGCTGTGGTCCATTGTGTGGGATGTTCATACAGCTGAGACGGAACAAAGCACTCGAGGCACGCAGTTCAGGGACACTTCCATTCCGCTATTCTTTCACCTTGGAAATGGCGAGGGGAATATGGAACTAGGTAGTTTGGCTGCATTCTTTCTACTAGGCTGCCTTGATGATGGTTAATGATAGAGTTGCAACAAAGCCATCTGGTAGTTGTGAAGCACAAGTGCTCAGCCAATCAGAGCTCAAGGCTGTGATCAACCCTTCTAGAAAGTCTCCTTGGCCAATTGCATCAAGAATCGCCAATTGCCTATCAAGCACAACCAACCCTTGACTAGTTCAACGTCCCTTACATGACTAGACTCTCCCCTCTTGTTCTTCAACACACGCACTTACTCAATCTCCTACATAGTACATGCAACCACATGCACACCCAAGACATACATCCCTCGACAACTTCAACACGCATACATACGCCATGCAAGCCAACCTGCGCCGCGAATCCTTCCTGTCTAAGACAGCCTGCGTTCCTGCGAACTCATCCCTTGCATTCCTCCCTCTACACACACGTTCACTCTTATAAAAGCCACGCCACGTCGGTAAATGGAAACTCGAATTTCATTCAAAATCATCCCCATCCGGGTTTTTCTATTCCTTTCCTTGTTCCTATCCTATCTTACAGCCTCTGGCTATTCAACGTGCTGCAGCATGTGCAACATCAAAGCCAATGCAATGGGGTATTGCATCTCTCTCTCCTCCGCCGCCTCCTTTATTGCCTAATCAATCATCCGCTGATTTACTGTCCGGTTCTTCTCATCCATCAATGACATTCAAGGAAACAGAAAAACACGGCACTGCCTCCAACTCCGCTTTTTAAATCCAGGACACAAGAAGCCCGACACATTCCATATCCAGCACCTGCCATGACAAGATGACAAACAAAACCACAGATGCCCTCACCTGTCGTCTCGATGAAGGGGTATTATCATTATCTACTAAGGAAATCAAAGGAAAATGCTCGCACAACGACAAGTCGAGTCTGTCCTAGTCGATTCAAGGAAAACGTGGGGAAGCCCAAACTCGGGCTGGCAATCCAAAAGGCTTGCTCACCAGGGGTAAAACAAATGGCTCGGCAATGTCCAAAACACAAAAGAATGACGGCGAGACTAAGCTCATGATGTGACCCGCGGGTCGTTAAAATATTGCACCATACCCCAATCGGTCGGTGCTCCGTTATGTTGTTGCTGTTGTTGCCCTGGCTGCTCAAGCACAGCACCTGTCAGACTCTCCCAGTCGTCAAACACCACAGGAGCCGGCGAGTACTCAAAATCCATCATTGATTCACCAGCTTCGTGGCCCTGCGTCTGAGGTGGTGGTGGAGGTAGTTCGCGCTTGTCGAGTGGCGAGGGCACAGGTGGCGGCATCAAGGGTGAGGTCGACGGTCCCATAGGCGAATGAGATGAGTCGGGAGAAGGTCTCTGCGTGGGCGTGAATGGTTGGGAAGGCACCATGATTGTGTTACGGAACGGCGTTCCATACGGCGACTGTTGGTGCTCCGGCGAGGGCATCATCGATTGGTGACCTGGGTGGCCCTGAGTAGGCAATGTCATGAATGACATGCGAGGGTCGTGGGGGAAGCCCTGAGGCGCCAGACTCGTGTGCGTGTACTGGGGCGATGGAATAGGTGCCGAGGTGAGCACAATATCGGCCAGATCGTACGCCACGCTAACAATCCACTGTGCCTCGCCTTCGTCGCCTGAGAAGAATTCGAGGAGATCCTGAAGTTGACCGGGGTTCTCGTTCTCCAGGAAGCCCTGGGCACGACCCGTCTTGCTCGGGTGCCAGCTGAACTGGGGTCTTCGGCCATTGTACTCGGGCTGCTTGCTCACGACAAGTGCATCCCAAGCCTCGTGAATGAGAGGCTGGTGAAGAAGACCATAGACAACGCGCGAGTGCATCCAGTCACCCTTGGTCATACCAGACTCGAAGTGGCGGGCAACGTGTTCGACATGGCGCTCGCGAGCAGGGTGAAGGGCCGAGCAGAAGCCGCAAGCCCAGTACTTGCGCTTTCGGAGGAACTTGACCACCTTCTCGGCGTGTGGGCAGGTCTTGCAGCCGTGGCACTGCTTGTGGTGCTGGTTGAACGAGTTGGATCCCCAGAAACTGCGGTTACATCCAGGCTCGGGGCAAGGGTACTTGCGCCAGCGCTCGTGGAACTCATCCTCGTGGCGCTTCCAGTCGTACTTGCGCTTGAAGCTCGTCTCACACGAGGTGCACCAGTAGATGTTCGTCTTTCCAGCGGTGCCAACCGGGGCACCCATAGGGCCTAGTGGTCCGCTGATGGGGTTAGTAGGAGGAAGAGGAAGCGGTGCCTGAGATCGGGGACAGGTCGAAGCTGATGACTGCCAGGAGACCGAGGACTGGCCCGAGTTGGTAGACCAGATAGAAGCGTGGCCGGAGGACCCGGAGCTGGTCGAGGAGACGGAGATGCGAGGACGGTGGCTAAATGGAGCCTGAGGGGGAAGAAAGACAGGCGCTTCGTTATCTTGATTAGTAGGTAGGTTAGTAAAGGTCACAGGGCAGAGCGTAAGGTGGCTGAAGCGGGATCTAGGCAACATACAGGAAACTTCCTCGCCAATGGGTTCGTGCTTAATCTCAGCCGACGGAGTCGTGGCAGTCGACGAGCTGTTGGTGGGCGTAGTCGTCACGGTCGGGATATTCGGGACAATAGGAGGTGGAGGAGGGCATCGGAGGGGCGGAGGCGGAGCGAGAGAAGCATTGTGGTTGGAGTTCGTGTTGGATTGTTGTTGCTGATTAAAGGCGGGAGGTTGCTGCTGTTGAGGTTGAGAAGGCATCGATTGCATCGACTGCATGGAAGGCATCGCGGTCAAGAGGGAGAGCGACTGTCCTTCCTCGACCCATTGATGAAGGAGATCCTTGGACAGGCCGGAGTCGATCAGGACCTGGAGGTTCTTCCTTGCCTCGGCGAGGACATCCTGAGGCGTAGCATCATGATGCTGCTGAGAAGGCGAGGGGCTAGGCTGCTGCGACGACATGATGTTTTGCTGCTGTTGGTAATGCTGAAAGTCGAGTTGTTGTTGTTGTTGGTGACTAGGGCTCTGGCTCTGGCTCTGGTTCTGACTCGAATCCATGGGCTCCGCTCACATGGAGAAGACGAAATCGACGACTGCAACGTAAATCGACAACGGGTTAAAGCTGACTTGGTGGAGTGTGCGGCTTTTATTTCGGGTAGAGGTAGGTGGCGTTGTTTCCTAAGGCGTGATGTTGTCGTTGAAGCGAATGTGGTGTTGAAGACAGCGATAGTTCGATGAGCTACAACAAGAGCGAGCGAAGGTGGTTTCTGAATCCTTATTTTCCGGAAACGAGCGAAAAAGCGAGAGACAAGAGCGAGAGTTTTTGAAAGTCCGAAGACCCGGTTGAGCGAGAGTGAGGAAGAAGAGAAACAAGAAGAGAAAAAGAAACGA